>BPTQ01000006.1:179688494-179834857 GCA_019973895.1 Chrysanthemum seticuspe
TAATGGAACCATTGATATTGAACTATTGATTTGAATTGTGAACTGCTAATATTGGACATTGATATTGATTGAACTCTATATTGTACACTTTGACCTGTCAGTTGATACCCCGAGCCATTAACTAGGCATGGGGGTTCCATGTCCGTGTCATTGATGCACCAATGGCATGACTCCAGTGTGCACGAGTGATGTTGCACACCGTCCCCTTATTTGTATTGATTATGCGCGCTTTGGATATATTGGCCACTATTTGTTTTGCAGGGGGCGTATGGATGCATCCTAGATTTGTATTTGTTTTGTATCGACATATGGTTTGGTGATGTGGTTGGTGTGTGCAATACACCCCCTCACATTTTGGGAGCTGATCACTCCATTGGCTACTAGAGGACTCCCCTCATATTGGTTTGGTATTCCGAGGTCACCCCTCCGAATACAATGGTTACTACATGATATTGATATATGGTTTGATTTGGTTTGTTTTGTTGGCTCGTGGTGGAAAACTGACATTCCTTTCCTTTGTTTCAATTACCTACTCTATATTGCTTCATATCCTTTTTATCTTATATAACCAGCCTTTGTTTCTATTATTGCTTTGTATTGCTATATCTGTTCACTGGGCTTTTTAAGCTCAGCCGCATTTCTTTTCCTGCGGCAGGTTATTAAGCTAGGAGCTGGGGCTTATCTTGGGGATTGAGAGTAGGATGCTTATGAGGATTTGCTTTAGTTATTCTAGACATTGATTACCATTATTATTATGATTTGGAGACTTAGACTTTGTATCGTTTCATTTCCGTTGGGACATCTTTTGAAACTTTTGTATTGATCAAGTCGTGTTGACTTGTTACTCTTTTGATTATTATTATAAGACTTCCGCTTGCATGGTTTATATGTATTGTTCTGATTTGACTCCATAAATGTGATACTTCTACCCTTATCGGGTTGGGGTGTTACATTCTTACTTTTGAGTAAAACTTATCAAACCTTTCATTTTTAAAAGGTTTTGCTCAAAAGAACAAGTACTTCCCCTTTTGATTTTCAAAACCTCAAAAGTCTATATCACTTGTTGAGGGGGAGTTTTTGACTTAAAACTTTGTTCATAAATTGGTCTTCGTGACAATCTTCCCACAAAACTCGAAATGGACATATTCGATATCAAAATTTCGTCAAAAATAACATTTATATGCGATTTTTGAGGGGAAGAAAAATTATGTGATAAGAAATATGTTGTGAAATTGCAAATGAATCTTTGTGCGTTAGACTTAACCAATGAATTAACGAGATCTTAAATGTTAGTAACTCGAAAAGACTTTTCCGGGACGGGTAATGATTTTAAGCTAGTTCGCTAGTGATGTAAACGTGTCTCGCAAAGGACTTGTCCGAGTAGAATGTACCATTCGAGAAACTCTTGGTAGACATGAACTTTGACGGGTTTGACAACCTTTCGAGGCTTGTCCACACCTTCAAGATACTTATTAGAGCTAGTTGTCACCTAAAAGCTGACAATGTAACTCTTTAACTATGCAATGTAACCGTGTCTCGCGGGGGATTGTCTATCTTGAGTTAATCAATTCAAAAAGTGTGCGCTCATCCCTCACCATGCAAATTTCTGTCAAAACACTTAAGCATGTGTGGAGGGGGAGTATTTCTGCAAAATAAAACTCTCGAAGTGTTTCAAAATGTTTCTTATTCATAAACACTTTGAGAAATTTTCAAGAAATCGGTTTTATGGCAGTGGAGTTATAAGGTGATTAAGGTTAGGAATAACCGTCCTATGATCCACCAGAGCCGGACGGATCTACCCAAGGACACCACCAATAGTTAGAATTAGAAGTCCTTAGGCATGATTATAAAAAGGAGAAAATGAGAATCGGAGAAAGAAGGAGTTGAAGAATTAAAAAGAAAAGTAAAGAAAATGGTGAAAATAAATAGCCCTCCAGATTATTCAACTTAGGGTAGACACCGGGTTCAATTCATATGCTACTGGTTGTTACTTGATGACACCGGTATTGAAGATCATAGTCGTCATGGACCCAGTGACGCATGCACTAAACTTTCTTAGCCACTCAAGTTTCTCTCAACAGAAGCTTGTTTCATTCTCACAGGGAACCCTACCACTGTGTTCTCCACTTTATTTGAGAAGGAAAAGTAAAGTAAAGGATACTAAAGGAAAGAAAAGTATAGGAGAGTAAATAAACTTTATATAAGTATTGTGTTCTCTAGACTCGAACAAAAGGAAGTGTAAACTAGAAATAAAGAGTAACAAATTTACAAGTATACCCTTTAAATATCTCATGTTCTTTGACATATGAGTTTACAAGATCAGTTTTCAACTTTTCACCATCTATATCCTCACTTTTCTCTCATCCAAGCAAACCAAGATCCAAATACCAGGATCTTTGTTTTCATCTCTTTGTTTCACCAAACCGAAATACAGTAAAATAACAAGATCCAAAAAACCAACAAAGTCAAAACCCAAAAAATCTTTATATGAACCGATCTGTGGGTTTCTATTTTGGTTTCTTCTTATTTGGGTCTTTTCTTATTTAATTCAACAAGTGAAGAACATAGAACAATTAAGCATGTTAGTGTTTACATACTATTTCATGCTTGTTTAATCCCGTCACCAGCTTCATCCCATCACCACCGCCACCTAACACCAGCATAACGGTGACGACGGATCTACAACGAGCTTCATCCCAAGATCCATTTTTCAGTTTTTCTTATAATAGTTTTTCATTATTTCTTTGAATGAAATCATGAATAGTTGATATTATTTGGGTATGTTAAAATTTATTAAGATGATGGTGTGATGGTAATGAAAAAGGTGTAAAAAATAATCTGGATAATGGTGAACTGTGCAAGGACAATGAAAGAGAAGAATATATAATTAAATAGGGATAGTTATGTCTTTTGTTCACCTTCCTTTCACTTTCATCCCAATATTGGAACGAAAGATTTTGTAACAAAATCACCCATGTGATACCTCCTTTCCTGTCATTTTCTTTCTTTATCAAATCTCAAGAACGTAACTTTTTTTTGTTTCATCCCTTTCCCTCCCCTTTCTCTCCTTTTATGAAACTGGAGAACACAGTGTACGTAAACTATCAGCTTTCTCTTAGAGATTGCTGGTATTGAAGAAGGAGACCCTCTCCATAGTCTCCGCTTAGGAAAACCAAAGCGCACTATTGAGTCTAGAGCCACGAGATTCATCAAAAGATCTCTTAGGTACACTTGACATTTTATCACTTGTCGTTCAACAATAAGAATGCAAGTGATACTTTATCGTGTCCTTCACAGATCTCAGCAATCTGTCGAGAACATTTATGGGAGGTTCACAATTGTGATCCTCAGTGATTGAATGCAAACTCCTGCCAGGGTTAACATCAAACAGCCCTGACAGCAGGTCACTTCGGTAACTCCCCGTGGATTACGCTTAGTGTGTCTCAAACGGTCTACAGTCGTGAGGTGATGCTTCGGTGTACCTCAGCAACTCATTTGAACTGTAGATGTACTTCAGTACATCGTGTCATCTCACTTGTGGGACTCCAGTTCACGAACAACCTTTGTAAGAATTAGAGTTGTATTTTCACACTATGTTGTTAACACTCTCGAACTTCAAACTTGTAAGTGCTGGAATCTGCTTATCACTAACCGTTTTTATGTTTTTCTTCTTATGGAAGCTCTGGAGCGGACTGATCATGCAGATTCTTCACATGCTCATACCAACAACATCACTAATGGAAGTTCTCTCTAAAGGCAACACAAAGTCAGAATGAGTCTTCGTCAAGTCAAAGAATCTACAAAGTTGTTGACTGATGTAACAAACACAAGGTTGTATAAAACATAGTTAGGCATTCAAACTCAAAGTGAGTTAAAAATAAAAAGTCTCAAAAATCTCCAGTGATTGACACGTACCCTTCACTTTTCTCTCCAGGTTCTTTTCCTCTTTTCGTCCAACTTTTTTCCTCTTTCTTATTTCACGAACCTTCTTTTTCATTTTTTACTTTCTTCATCCATATGGCGTTTATGTTAGTAATCATGCCAAGGCTTATGTAGAAAGCCCATGAGCCTTGGCCCAAGCCCATAAAGGAAAGGAAGGGAACTTGCAGGTTGCCCTAGTTCCTTCCTATAAATACTCTTGTAAACCCTCACTTGAGGGTTGGTTTTTCAATTCACTCTTTCACTCTTACGCATAACCTTTCATATAGTATCATACGTGTGTGTGTGTTTGTTCATCCGATCACTTCTATTATATTTTTTCTATTGATGCTTGTGTTATAAATATGGGAACCTAACACACCTCAAGCAAGCAACGCACAAACAAACACTAGCAAGAAGATAACAGCTAACACGGCTCAGCAACTACCGACTCGGCACAACCTATTAATGTAAACCAATTTTAATATAAATTTCCCGAAATCAACGTTATCAACCCCAATGTATTCCTTTTCTTTATCTCCAAAAAATGTCTTGTTTCACCGTTTAGTCCTAGCATTTGGTTTTGTCATGTGTGTGTATCGACTCAACATGATATCATGAATGCACTCAAACAAACACAATGTGACTCAATGCAACACAACGAGATGTCTAAGCGATAAGCTCGATAGTCAACTCGATAAACTCAATCACTTATTCATGTCGCTTATTATCCCATAAACCGGTCGCATCCTAATGAGTCATAAGGATAATTCACCCATTAATAACGTTATCCTACGTACCTAGCAGACTCTTATTAGATTCGTCAACCTAATAAGTCCGCTATCCACGTGGATCGAAGCTATTAATGTTAGGTCGTCCGTAACCTATGCACACAACGTAAATAGAATTTAATACTTGAAATTGGTATTAAATGCTTATAAATGACATATTTCGATAAACGTGCACTCGAAACATTAAATACTCTTTAATTAGAAAACATTTCTGTTTTAATTGTTAATTCCCATTTTAAAAATAGCGAATAACAAGACAAGTCTTGTTATCGATAGTTTTGGTATAAAAACCATTTATTACTTATGTTTCACCATTTATTATTCATGTTTATATATATATATTTATTACGTCAAATTCAATATAAGTCTTAAATCGTTATTCGTTTCGAGTCCACAAGCACGAGTCATGACTTCTCGGCTTTTAATCAATCTATAGTCCAATATATACTAAAGTCCATGTTACGGCGTTGTCGGGGTCAACTATGACTAAAAAGTCAAAGTAAGACCGACGTTGCACAAAGTTGACAAATTATAATATAGTCCAAGTGAATAATCAAAATAGCACAAATCAATCTCCAATCAACCCATATCAATCTCGCCATCTAAACAATCTACCAAATATACCCGAAACCAATGTTATGACCCTAATGGTCATGACACGGTCACGGTTAAGACCACGTGAACCAAACAAGCTCTAGAAGCATTTCGACTCCACGCGTCTCATCCAAACACCAACAACAACAACCAACAAGATACCACAACAACCCGACCCGGACCCTTGGTCCATATGGGTCTTGTACGCCACACACCACGACCCAACGTGGGTCTTGTGGCTCATACGCTTCAACAAAAACATCCAAACACTCCCCAAATGGATTCTACTACAACAAAACACAATCAATCAACCTCCAAACAACATCCAATCATCAAACCCATCAACTAATCTAAGCCCATCATATGAAACTATGTCTAAAATACAAAAACACAATAAAATGATACAACACACGATACTTAATCACTAGCTACATGTTTAATTAGTTGTAAATTAGTTTTAGACCCATGTTTCACCCAAAACCCAACTAGGTCGAACCACATACGAGCTAAGAAAGAGCTCATTCGTGGCTTGTTAAGGCTCAAACGAGCTTGACCCACGTTCTTTTTACCTTTTTCCAAACCCGATCTACAAGATTACTTGAAAACCCTAGAATCACGAATAGTTTTTGTAAGATTTGGAGGTGTTAAGGAAGGCTTCTATAGGAGTTCTATATGTGGATGGACAGAGGAAAGAGAGATATACAAAATGGTAGTGGAGGTAAGATTCCACTCACCGGAGGGTGGCCAGAATTTGGCTGGAAGTGGGGCGGCGGTGGTGGTGTTATTTTTAGGGTTAGGGTTTGTTGGTGGAAGAGAGAGAGAGTAGAGAGAGAAAGTAATGTGTGTGTGTTTTTAGTGAGAGAAGTAAAGTGGTAAAATTAGGTAGGGAGGGGTATTTTATACTTGGATTCAAGGACCTAAAAAATAATTATATTGGGTGGAGGGGGCGCCGGCCAAGGGTGAAATAGGGGTCGAAGCCATAATTTTTCATAAACTATCTCGTTTACCCATTCCCGAGCTCATATATTGTCCTACGAGTGTCCCACGACGTTCCTTCGACTTTCTATTGTGTTTATTTATGTTTTTGCACAAGTTTTGACTATTTATTTGCCAAGTTTCGAGTTACGGTTTAAAAGTTATGTTATTTCTTGTTTTAAGATTTTATTGTGCCGAATCGCATAGTGCCTAACAAAAAAAGTTAAAACTCACATGATGACCCATACGATAATAAAATAAATCATAAAAACCAATAAACGATATCAAATCAAGTCATGGTCGATTAAAATAGTTCTAAAGGCAAATACTCGGTTTAGTTTAATGTAATGCGGTTACCTAAAATAGACTCCCTAATTGGCAGTTGTCACAAAAATATTGAAATACATGAATTAAAAGTAAAAGAAATGATAAATTGCTAATGCTTATCGTTAGGGAGTGATTTCTCCCTTGGAGATGGCTCAGTATGCTCCTCGAGATCTGCCTTCAGCCTCCTACCCACGTTCTCTGCTTTTGTGTGTGGAGTGAATGATGAGAAATGCAGAATTTTGGGCGGTATTTTTAGGCCAGATCTGGTTACGGTGTAACTTAAGTTGAGAGTTACGCCATAACATCCACTTCTTCGTATTTTGCTCTGGAAAAGGTGGTTATTTCGTAACATCAGGAATGAGTTACGCCATATCTTCAATAAATCATGGTCACGCCGTATTTGTGGAAAGCGTTGCGGCATAGCTTGCAACAGCGCGGAACATCATTTGACCTAATTAGTTATGGCGTAATCCTTAGATGGAGTTGCGCCGTAATCTTCAGTTGAGTTTGTTTTCTGAGTCACGCTTCTGTTATGGCGTAATGTGAGAGAAGAGTTACGCCATAATTACTTCAAAATAGGCATACTATCATATATCTTCAATAAACTCTCCAAATCCGCGTCTCATTAGCTCCAATGCTCGTAATTTACCTGAAAGTGAAATATAGAGGAAAACAAGCGTAAATCCATATAAATGATATAAAATACGAGCATTATCGGGGGAAATTGACACTTAATATTCAGGACTATTTGATGTTATCAAATATCCCCCCACTTGAACTCTACTTGCCCTCAAGTAGACCTTATTAGATGAAACAAAGCTGAACACCTCACGAAATGGGAACAAAACACTCAAATCTCTCAACTATTCTAAGTGTCAATTTCAGGGTGATTACTCAACACACAGTCATAGCATGTATTCTATTATAAGCTTGGCAGTTACACAAATCTCCACCACTAGAGTTAAGTACTAAACAATTATTGAAGGCAATATGGGTAGACACGACAAAGGTTAAGGGTGAGTCGTCATTACTAACATGTCATGGCGAAGTGGACAAAATCAATGATACATGACCAAATCCATGGCCAAGACACCAAAGATTGCTCGCTGCATCACCTAGACACGCTTCATGACTAAAGGGTATGATAAGGCATGGGATAAAATTGGTCTAAAATAAAATCAAGCAAATAGTCTAAGTCTATAACCAAGTCATCACCGCTTACCGTTCATCCAAAGTTCAAGTTTCAAAGCTAAGAAACCATATCATGATATACCAGGTAGATGTACCATTAGAGGACATCATGATGGGCACCTTACCTTTTTCTACAACTGTTGGCGCAATTACCAACGGTATCATGATATACCAGGTGGCCTCCTTGATACTAAATCTATACTGAGCTCCTAAACATAGTGCTTATAACTTCGCACTTTACAATCAACAAATAACTATAACTATTTTTTTTGAAGCACTTCATATATGCTTGACAGAACTGATTATGACTCATGGGCTCAACGAATCCGACTGTACTGTTTGGGAAAAGAAAACGGAGTCAACATTCTCAAGTCAATCGATGAAGGACCTTATCAGATTGAGACTACAAGAGACATTATTAATACTGCTACTGATGGAACAATGATCTTTGGATTGGACAGACCAAAGACGTATGATGAGCTTAATGATAAGGAGAAAAAGAGATTTGATGTTGACATAAGGGCTTCCAACATTATACTTCAGGGTCTTCCAAAGGATATCTACAAGCTCATCAATCACAACACTGAAGCTAAGGCAGTCTGGGATAATGTCAAGATGCTTCTCTCTGGTTCTGAGTTAACTAAGGAAGACATAGAATCACAACTGTATGATGAGTTTGAGCACTTCAAGATGAAACCAGATGAGAGTGTCTATGAGTACTACTTGAGATTCCATAAGCTTGTGAATGACATGAGGAACATCAAAATGACCATGCCTAACATTCAGCTGAATTCAAAATTTGTAAACAACATGAATCCCGAGTGGCACAAATTTGTCACCTCTGTGAAGCTTACCAAAGGTCTAAAGAATACAACCTATGAGAAATTGTATGCCTTCCTGCTTCAGACTGAGAGGCATGATATGTTTGAAAAAACTATTCTTGATCAATTCAAAACCAACCAGGGAGAAACAAGCTCACCAAATGACTCTACAGCTTTCTACACCAATGTTGGTATTACCACCAAAGCATCTCAAGTCATACCCATGGGTAATGGTAATTACAAGCTCATCCCTGATCCAGCATATAAGCCTCCCGACTCAAACACTCTCATGGAAAACTTCATCAATCAACTGTCTCTCATGGTTAGCCAAAACACGAACTCTCTCCCACACTCAGAACAGCATCCAATCCACACAATCAAGCTACTGTCAGAGATGGGAAGGTTGTGGTGCAACCAGTTCAAGAAAGGCAGTATGATCAAGGAAGAGGTGGAGTTGGTAGAGGATATGTAGCAAATCAGAATCGGGGAAGAAATCCAAATCAAGGACAAGGAAAGCCTGTCAAATGCTACAACTGTGGTGGTGAGGGACACATTGCTAGGAACTGCACATCTCCAAAACGTCCACAGAATGCAAAATACTTCAGAGACAAGATGTTGCTTGTACAAGCTCAGGATAATGGTGTTGCTTTGGATGAAGAGGAGTTGTTGTTTCTCGCTGAGGGCAATGCCAAGACCTATGATGCAGATGTGGATGAGTAGCCAATTCAGGAGATAGGTCACAATCATCAGAATGCCTTCCAAGTCGCTGACTGTGATGCATACGACTCTGACGTCGATGATGAACCTACTGCACAAACAATTTTCATGGCTAGCATTTCTCCAATGGTCTCCCCTAAGGTCTCATCATCACAGCAAGCTGATCCATCCAAAGAATCAATCATCTCAGAGGTATTAAAACTATATGATGAAGTTGATGAGCAAAAGATTCATAATAAAGTACAATCTCTTGAAACTTATGAATCAGATATTGATGATGAGGGTAATAACAATATTGTCCCATATGATCAATATGTGAAGCAAAGTGAAAGTGAGGTTGTACCAAGTAATGCATCTTCCGCAGTCAATGATGACTGTGCTTTTGATGAATACACTGCATGTGCCCCTGATGATTCTGTTATCTCTGAACTGAATGCCTATAAAGAACAAGTTGTTATTTAGGAACAGCGTGCCAAGTTTGAGTTAACCACACGTGAGCAGGAAATGGATGACCAAATGCGTACAATTATTCGAAAAAGTAATTTTAGAGAAGAAGTATTAAAACAAGAGTTAAAGTCCTTACAAGAAAAGCTTTCTAAAACTGCTAAGCAAAAACAAGAACTTCAAGAAAATGTTAAAATGCTTAAGCAAGAATTCAATGCTAAGGAATCAAAACTTTTGAATGATTTTTCCAATCTAAAAACTTTGAAAAACATGCTTGAAAATAAGTTGTACGTACAAGGGAATACCATTCAGACTGCTCACTTGATCACTAAGCATAGAGTCTTAAGCGATAAGCATAGCATTCCCCTTGTTGAGGAACCAAATCCACAGGTCATTAAAAAGGCTAGAACTGCTCATAAGGTTATTTATGATGGTAATGAAATCCTTAAGCCTAGGCAGAAACCCAGTTGCGCTGAGTGCACTGAGGAAGATAAGAAATCAGATGAAGTCACTAGGGACAAAATGGATAAGAAACTCAACAACCCTACATGTAAAGAGAAAAACATAACTATCAAACCTCATGATTACACTAAGGAAATTGGATCTCCCTTAACATGTTTAAGCCTCAAACTCAATTAACCCCAGAACAGATTTTTTGGAAGAAAGATATGGATAAGCAAAAAGCAGAGAATCTTGTTGTAACAAACCCCCCTTTAGGAAAATGCCTTCAGCGACTGTGTATCCTCCAAATACACCAATGCATTTAGTTCCTAGAACTATTGCCACTAAAAGCAAGACCTTAATCAGTCAATATGTTATCTTTCAATTATTTGTTGATTTTGAGAAAACTTGTAAGAAAAGGATCACACCCACTGGGATAACTGAAGGGGAAAGGGGTTTTGAGCAAACTAAAGAATGCTATTTAACTGAGGTCATGCCTTTCTTTAAACAACTAAAAGATCAATTTGAGAGTCTTAAAAGGGGGATGGATTCAGATATTAAAGAAATGGAAAAGGAATTTGATGCAATGATAGTTGAGGTTAGTGAATATGAGCATGAATTAAAATATAATGAGATTGAGAGGAAGAACTTGCATACATTAAATGAGAATCTTATTTCTGAATGTATTACTCAAGATGTGTTTTACACTGCTACGAATCACTCCATTACTGCTTCTCGATTTCATGAATTATCTATTGCATTGATAGTATCCCATGATCGTGTCATTGAGCTTGAAAACAAAAACTCAGAACTTAGTGAGAAAATTGATCGAGATGATCACGATAATTTGGTAAAACATCTTTCTCAACTAGAAGTTGAACATTTTGATTTGCAACTAAAATATCAACATCTTAAAGAAAATGTTAAAACCTCAAATATCAAGACATCCTCAAATGTTCCAGAGTTTGATGCAGTTTTTCAGATAAATAAACGTGACGAACAAATTCAAGCTCATTGTTCCACGATCAGAAAGTTGAAAGCCCAAATCTCTCAATTAAAGGGTGAAAAGAACAATGTGACTGGCTCCCAAATGCCTCCTCCTTTAGATTCTCAGTATTCTCAAACTTTTCATCTTCAAAACTTAGTTAATGTTTTACAAAAAGAAAACGAGAGTTTTCTGGAAGAAAATGAAAAAGTTAAACGACACTTTAAAGAGTTCTATGACTCAATGAAAGTCACTCGTGACAAAAACAACGAAAAAATAACTTCGTTACAAAAAGAAATTGAGAATCTAAGGAGTCAGGAAAAAGGGAAACTGCCACTTGTCTTTAATGAGAATGTTGTATCTAAGTCATCCTCAGACTGCAAATATACTGTGACTGTTAAATACATTCCTCCTCACATTAGGAACAATGAACTTGTGTTTCATAACTATTGTGCTCACCTTAAGGATAGTCTAGAATGTCTCCGTGAGATTGTGGAAGAGGACTTCATCAATAAGCCTCTTGATAGAGAAATTAGGTTTGCTTGCATTCAGGCCAAACGATCTCAGGAGCTGCTAGAATGTTTAATTGCAACATGTCCTAAATCCTTAGGTGCGAAAGGTAAAACTGTGATGCCTTGTTCTATGTCTAGTACCAAGCATACAAATCACTCTGTGCCAAGTAATATGAAAGTGAATTCTAAGGTGCCTTCTAGTAGTTCAGATCCTTGCACATCTAGTTCAGGAATGCAAAAAGTAGCTCAACCAACTAATGTTCCCATAATTCCTTCTACAAGAGTAATCAGTGACATTAAAGCAAGCGGGTCAAAGCCTCCAGGCAATACCAAGAATGATAGGACCTTGCAAGCTAGGAAGGTTCAGTGGAAGAAAGTAGAAGATCACCTTAGGGAGAATTTGAATAAAACGAATCGTGTTGATTCTAGTGTTAGCTCTAAGCGTACTGTAATTAATGCGAATTCTGCTACTTTTGGCAAAACATGTAATGACGATTGTGTTGTTTCTGTTACTAATCATGATTGTGGTGTGAATGTTTTCTCTAATACTGTCAAACGCCCTGTTAAAACTGTTAATGCTAAAAATCAAGCTAAGAAGGCTAAAAGGCAAAGGCGAAAGAAACTTAGAAAACAGTGGAAACCCATAGGAAGAACATTTAGTAAGATAGGTCAAATACGGACAATAGCACTGCATCTATTTCTAATGATTCCATTGCTTCTATTTCTGATGTGGGTGTTTCTATTTCTGATGTGGGTGTTCCAATCACTGTTACTAACCAAATGGAACCCATTATTGCATGGGGATCCCAATTATCCAGTTATCCATTCTTGTATGTGTTCAACTGCAGATCGTTCAAATCATTCTGTGGTACCTGGACTCAGACTGTTCCAAGCATATGACTGGAGACCGGTCGCGGCTCATGAACTTCGTGAGTAAATTCATCGGGACTGTTAGATTCGGGAATGATCATTTTGGTGCTATTATGGGTTATGCAGATTATTTTGTCGGTGATAGTGTTATCTCCAGGGTATATTACGTAGAAGGTCTTGGTCATAACTTATTTTCTGTCGGTCAATTCTGTGATTCTGATCTAGAAGTGGCCTTCAGAAAACATACTTGTTTCGTTAGAGAAGTTGATGGTAAGGAACTTTTAAGAGGAACACGTGGTTCAAATCTATACACCATCTCTATCGAAGATATGATGAAGTCTTCTCCAATTTGCTTGTTGTCAAAGGCTTCGAAAACAAAGTCATGGTTATGGCATCGTTGTCTCAATCACTTGAACTTCGGCACCATCAATGATCTCTCCAGAAAGGACTTAGTTGTAGGTTTACCTAGAATAAAATATGTAAAGGATCTTCTCTGTTCAGCATGCCAATTGGGAAAAAGCAAGAAATATACCCACAAACCCAAGACTACAAACTCAGTTACAGAAGTTCTTCATACAATTCACATGGACTTATGTGGACCCATGAGAGTGCATAATATCTTTGGGAAGAAATATGTGTTAGTTGTGGTTGTTGATTACTCTCGATTCACCTGGGTTAAGTTCTTGAGGACAAAGGATGAAACTCCAGATATCATCATCAAACTTATCAAACAACTGCAGGTTCGACTTAACAAAACTGTCAGAATCATCCAAACAGACAATGGAACTGAGTTTGTTATTAAACAACTTAGTGAGTTTTATGAAAGTGTTGGAATCAGTCATCAAAGAAGTGTTCCACGAACTCCTCAACAGAACGGTGTAGTTGAAAGACGAAATCAAACTCTTGTGGAAGCCGCAAGAACAATGCTGATTTACTCAAAGGTTCCAATGTTTCTCTGGTCTGAAGCCATTGCCACAACATGCTACACTCAAAATCGATCCCTAATTCACACTGCTCATAGAAAAACTCCATATGAACTTGTCCACAATAGAAAACCTAATCTCTCATTCCTTCGTGTGTTTGGTGCATTGTGTTATCCGACTAATGAGGGTCAAGACTTAGGCAAACTTAAAGCTAAAGCGGACATTGGAATATTTGTAGGATATGCACCAAACAAAAAGGGATACCGAATCTACAACAAAAGAACATGAAATATCGTGGAAACAATTCACGTTACGTTCGATGAGCTGACCGGTCCTATGGCTCCAGGACAACCTAATTCTGGACCCGCATCATTATGTAGTCCCATCAGTTCTACTATTATTTTCGACTCATCGCCAGCAACTTCTTATGTACCTCCTTCAGAAGGTGACTTGAAGAAACTGTTCGATCCAATGTTTGATGAACACTATGAGCCAACCGCAAATGATCTGTCAATTCCTTCATCAGAGGCTACTTCTATCCCTGTCAATGAAGTTAACCCTTCAGTTTCTATGATGCTAAGTCAAGAAGCGCCTGCTGCTGATCACTCTGTCTCATCAACAAATTATCAATCATCGAGTGTACATCATGGAAATGTTTCTGGCACCATTGATAGAGAAAATCCCTTTGCTACTCCTGAAGATGCTCCGTTTGAAAACATATTTGCTCCTGAATCATCATCATAACCATCTTCATCAGGAGAAATCAATTCTGCTACTTCAGTACCTCAACAACAACCACATGAACACCTTAGGAAATGGACACATGATCATCCATTCGACAACATCATTGGAAACCCCTCTCGTCCAGTATCAACACGGAAACAACTTGCAACCGATGCCTTATGGTGCTTCTTCAACTCCGTACTCTCTAAGTCGAACCAAAAGATGTTAAAACTGCCATGAATGAGGACAGCTGGTTCAATGCCATGCAAGAAGAAATTCACGAGTTTGATCGACTTGATGTATGGGAATTAGTACCTACTCCTGATTGTGCTATGATCATTGCTCTAAAGTGGATCTTCAAAGTGAAGCTTGATGAGCATGGCGATGTATTAAAGAACAAGGCTAGATTGGTTGCAAAAGGATACCGTCAGGAGGAAGGTATTGACTTTGAAGAATCATTTGCTCCTGTGGCAAGCATCGAGGCAATCAGAATCTTCCTGGCTAATGCTGCAAGTAAGAATATGATTGTCTATCAGATGGATGTAAAGACGGCTTTTCTTAACGGAGATCTTAAAGAAGTCGTATAATTCAGCCAACCTGAAGGTTTTGTGAATCCCGAGCATCCTACTCATGTCTATCGCCTGAAGAAGGCTCTTTACGGCTTAAAGCAAGCTCCAAGGGCATGGTATGATAAGCTATCAAAGTTTCTTCTATCTACTGGATTCAGCAAAGAAGCAGTTGATCCGACATTGTTCACCAGGAAGTCAGGCAAACATTTAATTCACGTTCAAATATATGTTGATGATATCATCTTTGCCTCGACTGACCCCAATGAATGTGATCGTTTTTCAAATGAAATGGGTTCCAAATTTCAAATGTCAATGATGGGAAAAATGTCATTTTCTTGGGATTACAAATTTCACAAAGTCCCGGAGGCATTTTTATAAATCAATCTAAATATGCAAATGAGATTTTAAAGAAATTTGGATTTGATTCTAGTGACCCTGTTGACACTCCCATGATTGAGCGTACTAAACTGGATGAGGACCACTCAGGGATCATGGTAGACCAAAAGAAATATCGTAGTATGATTGGATCCCTGATGTACCTCACAACCAGTAGACCAGACATCTTGTTCGATGTTTGCATGTGTGCTAGATATCAGGCTAAGCCTACCAAAAAGCACCTTGAAGCGGTTAAATAGGTCTTTCGGTATCTCCAAGGAACCATCAACATGGGACTTTGGTACCCGAAGGACACCGGTATGTCACTAACAACATATGCAGATGCAGATCATGCAGGGTGTCAAGATACTCGTCGAAGTACGTCTGAAGGTGCTCAGTTTTTGGGTGATAAGCTTGTGAGCTGGTCTTCAAAGAAGCAAATGAGTACTTCTATTTCCTCTACAGAGGTTGAATACATAGCCATGTCATCCTGTTGTGCTCAAATCCTATGGATGAGATCTCAATTATCTGACTATGGCTTTGAATTCAACAAAATCCCTCTGTATTGTGATAATAAAAGTGCTATTGCTCTCTCATGCAATAACGTACAACACTCAAGAGCAAAGCACATCGACATTCGACATCATGTCATCAGGGAGCAAGTGGAAAAAGGTGTGGTGGAAATCTATTTTGTGAGAACTGAATACCAATTAGCAGACATCTTCACCAAAGCTCTTCCTAGAGAACGTTTTGAGTTTATCCTTCCACGTCTTCGTCTAAAGAGTCTAAAACCGGAAACACTCAAGCGTCTTCAAGAGAAGACAAGGAGTAAGGTCTTTTTTCATCTATCTCTTGAATATATTTATTCAAAAAGCAAAACACAAAATTTAAAAACCCTCAAAAAAAAATTTTTTTTTTGAAAAATCTTGAAAAAAAATTTCCAAAAATAATAAAAAATAAAAAAATAAAAAAATTATTGTTATTTTGTCATGTTTTTCCTTATTCGATATCATCTACGGACTTTGTGTTGACATTCAAAGAATGTCACGGGTCTTTAGATTTTCTTCGAATGTACATAGTTTTTTAAAAAAAAAAAAAAAAAAAAAAAAAAAAAAAAAGCGGAGAGAGATGGTGGTTTATTGTCATCTCAGGCAGTAACCCGTTTTAAAAGTAAAGAACAGAGCCATGCTTTATCTTATTTTTCAAATCTCATGCTCTGATTCTTAAAAACAAATGTTTGTCATCAAAAAGACAAATGTTTCTCTTTTCAAATATTTTTCCATCTAATGATTCTTCTGAAAAATATTTGCCATCTAATGAAAACTAAATTGCTTTGAAAATACCTCGTACTCTATTATTCGTGTAAATCATTTGTGCTTATCATTCTGTCAAAATCTCTATCTCTCAATCAACAACTTGTGTCATTGATTGAGGGGGAGAATGATTTTATTCGAATTAAAAATGTTATTTTGAAAGGTCATTTTTCAAACAATTGGCACGTAAATGAGCAAGGTTTATTGTTAAAAATTCAAAAAGAATAATGTTTTATACAGTTGATTCAAAACCTTTGCTAATGTTATGTTTTCAAAAGACATTCTTGCATGTTTAATCATAGGAGTTTAAAGTCTGAAAATCTGATCCTTATCAGTTAAAAGGTTTTTTTCAAAAGCAAGTCACTATTCTCCAAAAAAAGCTTCCAAAATTGAATTTAAATCAATAGAGATCACAACTCTCAAAGGAGTTAAAAAATGTGATCGGGGGAGAATTTGTGATTTAAATTGGATTTAAACGGATAATTCGATACATGGTTTTATAAGGATGTACAAGCCATCCTTCCCACATGTGCCAAACGATTTCAAATTTTCCATACACATGTTGAGGGGGAGCATCGATCTTAAACCACAAAGATTTGAAACGTGATCAATTTATTTCAATGTGCAGTCTTTTCCTAATATGTGCAAAACATTTTCAAATTTCTATGCACATATTGAGGGGGAGCAACTATTTTGAAAACCACATTCTTTAAATAACTACTCTTAGATGCAAGCCAACCCCTCAAAGATGAAAATTATTTCTATTATAAAATGATGCTTGATGCACATGTTGAGGGGGAACTCTTGTTCTAAAAATATCAAAAACAATTCAAGTACAAAATGCTTTGATAATATATCACAAGTATCTGGATTGATTTTAAAATGGGTTTCAATTGGTTCCAATGGCAGATGAACAATACCATATAGACCGACCAACTTTACTTTATATATGGTGATATAAGGATGATAAAGTTAGGTATTTGTTCCCATGATCCGCCAGAACCGGAGGGATCTACCTAGGGACAATCCACTAGATAGAGTAGAAGTCCTTAGGTATGATGAAAAAAAGGAGAAATGTGAGTTATGGGAAGAGTGCGGACTGAGACTGAGCTAGTACTGGAATAAACCCAACAAGGTTCTACTTATGAAGTCTCGGTAAGCACTGAAGGGGTTGAAGAATGAAAAATAATTGAATGTGAAAAGGGGTGAAAATAAATAGCCCTCCATTTATTCAACCTTAGGGCAGAAACCGGGTTCAATTCATATGCTACTGATGGTCACCAAGGTAACATCGGTATTGAAGACAAGACGTCATGGACCCAGTGACGCACTGCACTACAATTTCCCAAGTTACTCAAGTTCCTCTTAAAAGGTCTTGTTTCATTCTCACGGGGAACCTACATAATCTATCGACTTTCTCTTAGAGTTTGTTGATATTGAAGAAGGAGACCCTCTCCCTAGTCTCCGGCTTAGGAACCAAATATGCACAATTGAGTCTAGAGCCACGAGATCATCAAATAAATCTCCTTAGGACACTGTCAATGAAGACTCTCTGTTTCACACAATTTGGAAAGAGAGATTATATCTTATGAGTCCTACGCATTATCCTTGTGGTATTGCCAGAACATCTGAGTGATATACAAACATATTCACAATGAAGATGGAAAGCCTTCTAGAGCCAACATCAAACAAGCTCCTGGTGGGTGGCATGTGAGATCTATCCAATAGATCAACCATGTGACAACTGAACAGAAACCTTTGAAAAACCGGTCGTTGTGCTTAAAAACTCTTTTCTTTAGCACATCGACTGTGTACTAATATTTCAAAAATAAAAAGGTGTTTATGATTGATAATTGATTTTCATTAAAACCTTCGTTGTATTGCAAAAACAATTTCTATTGAGCGATACACGATTGTTTTTCAAATCTCTTTTCATCAATCAGTGAATCTCAAATTCGCTGGTTCACTCACTCCGTGTTATCTTCTTTGAGATGTTCCGGTTTGAGAACAGCTAGAGCAGCTGCGAAACCCTGTCAAGGAAATTCTTCAGAATTATACCTGATCACAGGCAGTACTTGTACTGATCAACGGGGAACCGTGGGCCGTGTGCCTCAATTCAACAAAAGTGATCAAAGACATTTTCATGCACTTTATTGCTAACTATTGTATGCAGGTACGCCCGACGTTTGCAGCTGATCAGAATAAAGCGGTCAATCCATACCCGCATGCTCATACTACTCATTCATCTCAAAAGAAATCATGATAGGTGCTTCAACGACTCTGATACTTTCACTCCATGCTTCTGTTATGCTGCTGCAAATATCATGAACCAGTAAAAGCTTCCGCTACTCTGATGAGAATACATCATGATCCAGAAGGTGAGCATGTCGGTCCAAATGTCACAACATCACATAATACCAACACCACAATGGAAGAGACAGAGATTATTGCTAGCTGATGATCTTAATGTTGGCTCAAAACTCATCATCACGTGGATCAGTTAAAGACCTCCACTTGAATTATCCAAAACATGTGGAACATGAAGAATCAATGACTACGTGCTACTGAGCAAAGAACTTAATCAAGAATCCTAGAACAATCTAATGTAATATTTGTTTGTATTCATTGTAAATTGAGGTGACCTCCATTAGGGGGAGATTGTTAGGAATTAGATAATTCAGTCGTTAAAGAGTCGGTCACCTCAAGTATAGGTATTCGTTAGAAAGCTCGTAGTCGTAGTCATGTTATGTTAGTAAGTAGTTTGTTCTGTAATACCGTGGAGGACAGACGGGTCTTTACCCACTGTATGCCTGATCCACAGCCCGTAGGTGGCGTTTATTTGTAAGACACTATAAATACCCTCTACCTCCCAAGGTAGAGGGTTGGAGCTTCAATACCATTTTTCTTTGTTTCACATAGTTCCCAACTCTCTTCCCTTTCTCTCTCTAGAACTTTCTCTCTCTAAACATACTTGAACGCCTCATATGATTATGGTTTAGAGTGTTTGTGAAATCCTATATCCTACAGATGCCTTCAATAACTACCATTCCAAGTTACGTACTATATTTCCCATATTCTTTCATTTTTAAGAGAACAAACTTTGACTTACTCATACCTTAAAAAATATCATCTAAAGTACCTAGAAAGCTAGTCTCTCGATGTACCATCTTTAAAAGCACAAGGAAATAAAATCATCACGGTTGCTCACCTTGGTCTTTGATCATGATACAACACTTTTGTGTTCGCATCTTATTTATGAAGGGTTGAGTAGCTAAGTTATGTAACTGAACTTTTAATAGAAGGACTAAATTATGAAACTGAACTTATAGAAAGAAATACAATAGATGCTTTTGAATCCAATGACTAATTTCCAACTTTTAAGTCCAATACTTCATCTATCGTAATAACTTAATAAGAATTTGCGTTCCAATATACTTCACTAATTCAGGCGAATCATTCTTTATTTGGTTGCATAGACATGAAGTATCGGATTTAATAAATGTATATTTTGTCAAATCAAGGTCCATACAGATGTTTTTCGAAGCAATGAGTTGATCACCTTGGCTTCAAAGAATTTTATCCACTACAAAGTAACATGCTATTTTCGTTAGTGTGTATGATCAATCTGAAGTTAAAATATAAATAAGTTACCGAATGTAGGAAGCCACTCGTTGACCCATTTTACTCGTTTCGTTTACTATTCCGAAAAATGCTATAAATTGATCCATTCGGGTATCTATATTGACCCATTTGTCTATTCTCAACCCACCTATCTTGTCACCTCTACTTCCTGCTACCAACTATATATCGACATTTAGAGATGTGCAAGTACTATGATTCTTACCACATGTGGAGAAACATCATATTAATGTAATCAAAATTAGATAATAAGAAAAAGTACACATGTTTACTCTCATACCAAAATGTTTAAAAAAATGGCAGACACAAAATGCGAAGGCCCCAAGATAAAGGCATATATGCTTCAGAATGCAATGCTTGGTCAAGTGCAGATTTCTTACATATTCATACACAAGCATATTTTGACCCTGCTCTACACAGTGCCCATGAAGTGTTATTATGTTCGGATGCCTTAATCATGAAGCGTTCCAAATCGCCTGTAAAAACTGATGTTCTTCATGAAAATAGAGTGCTACTGTGCTTATGCATTTCATAGCAAAGACCTTACATAAGCCAAATATTCAACAAATAATAAAAATTAAATAATTATACTTGATTCTATCATTTAGGGGTGCCTTTTAAATATCCTTTGGTTTTCTTTAAATCAACAGTTTTGATGATTTCTTAATGGACATGAACCAAAGTAAAAGAAAACATATCCAACAAAAGCGCAAGAAAGTACATCGGTTCAGTGTGTTGTACAACTTTAAATGGAATATCTACCTACGTTTGAGCATTCCTCTTTGACTAATAAATCTTATTTATACATTTTTACCCTACTTGTCCATCAGGGAACTCTCCTTTGTACAATGTGCCATTAGATCCTTCACCCAAAAAATTACTTATGCCAAAGTTATTTGTTGCTAATTCCATTTTAGTGACAGTGTGTAGCTTTGCACCTATTGGAACTCTACTCTTCTTAGCAAAACTTCTTATATTTCACTCTCACGACTTTAGTACGGACTAGAGGTACATATCTTAGGCCAGTAGTAGGTAACCTGATAACCGAGGCTTCAGGACTCTCTTCAAGGGCTATAGATGAACAATCTATAATTGAAAAGTTAAAAGACCATAGCATTAAAAGGTTCATCCTCCTTTACAGGCTCATTTATATTGCCTATGTCATGAGAACAACCTCATGCTTGTGTGATATTAAAAGTGTCATTAATTACCATTCAGAAATATAAACTCTAGGTAAACACCTAAAACTAATAAGGTCCTTATCAACCGATTTACAAAATAGGTCGAGCAGTTAAAATAGTGAAAGTTATTCGACGTGTATTCAAAAGCATAAAACCTCCTAAACCACTCTACTTGAAAAGACAGAGTTTTAATGTAACACTATAGTTAGCAATCAAAAGTACATCAATTATTGATACAATACAGACAAAAGGGATAAAAGGGTATCGAGGACGGTTTATCACATTATGACCCATACAAAAATGACTTGTTTTGACCTGTTACACAATCTTTCAAATTTACCAAATATACCTTCATTTATCTAAACTTACCAAGATATTTAGGATTGGTGATTAGAGTAGGATATCACCTTTCAAATACATGTTAAGGTGAGATCACCAAAAGAAAATTATTTCACAACTAATGTCAGCCATCTTCATTTAAACTCATTAGAAACTGACTTGCGTTGGTAAGTTCAAGTTCTATTTTGTTTACAATAACATAAAATGAAGAAGGAAAGTATGATACCATTAGTAAAACATAGAAAACAGTAAGCCAAAAAAAGGCAGTAAGCACATTAACCAAAAGTCATGTTTTTTCTCTATTTTTTTTCTAATTTACCTAGAAATTGTTTTTTTTTGTATGCAAAAATCACTAAAAAAATAGATCAGTTCCAATATAGGAGGTAAATACATGCATTGTTGATGAGCCACAACCTAATGTTAACCACGCTCTCCACTCGAGGTACCTAAATAATCTTCTAGTTGATACACCATATAATTTATAGCAAAAACTCATTCAAGTGGTATTCCAGAGGTAAAACTGTTCAAAACCAAAGATAAAAAAATGAAAGGCTATCCAATATGTTTGTTCCTCAATCCAATTAAGAATGTGCTTGTACATCATCATAAAATAGGTTCTGCAAAACATATAAAATAAAAGCTTAAGTCATTAAGGATTACAAAAGTATCCCTTTTTTTCTTGCTTGTATGTTTACAAAAACCCTTAGGAAGATATAACAATCTGAAAACCATACCTCATCGATTTTAGTGCTTGACCTATCTTCAAACTCCTTTCTAAGTGCAAGCTCTAGTTATTAGGGCAAAAAAAATGCAATGAATATTTTGGACGGCCAATAGGGATACCATATCTGTTTACAAAAACGACAATATAGCAATGACGTAGGACATGCATTATTACTAAGATGACCTCACAAATATAACACAACACCACTTCCAACTAACATGCAATTATGATTTAAAAAAAAACTACTATGACACATCGATTTACTCTAACGATACAAGTAACCAATTGTTGCATAGCTTAAAGTTTCCAAACCTTAAGGGAGCAAATTTCTTATCTGTATTTGCAAACTTACTCCCATTCAATCCTATTATCTCACCATGCATGAAGCTACAAAGATGTGCAATGAAAGAATTATGAGTGTTAAAGTCACTGTTTCCCACAATCTTCCTTTATAAAGCTGCCTATACTATAACAACTGCCTAAAGTTCTCACTATAACCTCTAACATCTGCCCTTGAATAAGCTCATTGTAAGCAATGAAATTAAAATGATGCTTAGGAAATTTTGTGTCTGCCTTTCTGGTATTGTTATTGGCTGATAATTTTCATATATCACATTTTTCATAGTCATACACGATTTTGGTCATTGATTGAGGGTTATAGAATGCATTCTGGAAATAGCATAGCATATCACCAATAAAATTATCACATAATCTGATGAAAAACATACAATATTGGTACTCCTATACTTGAATACTTGCATCAACCACCATGTCGAGGAGTATTGTTAGTGGTATAGCAGCCACCAGGTCAATCACTTGACAATCTTAATGAACTTATCAAGCAAACATGTGACCATTGGCGTACAAGCAATGAACATTCAAGAATGACATGCATAAAATTGTTATGTGCCAAGTCAGCTTCTTATTATAATAAATACTCTCCCTTCGCCACCTCTGTGTCTTTTCTCTTACTTTTGAGTTATCACCAAATCTACCATCATCATTACCCTTTCTTCTGCTATATATTTCCTTTAAAGACTATTTTTTTACAATCTTTATCATCTATTTAATTTTATAAATTTATCAACACATAAAATCTTTGAACACACATATTGATCACTTCGGATTTTCATCATCTGCAATGATCCTATAGGTCAATTTTAATAAATGGTATGGTTTCTACTAAAATTTGAGTTCATGTTACGCAAACAGAAATTACTTACTTTCTTTTTGCCCTTAATGCATCGAGGGAGCTCAAATACACATCATTGTTGGATCACATGTATGGGCAGAAGATCCTGAAGTTGCATGGATTGACGGACAGGTGACCCAAAACAACGACAACTATGCCACCATAATCACTACAAACGAGAAAATAGTAAGAACTGAATTCTAATTTTCATATTATATCATATATATTTCAAACATCTGTCCAAAAATTCATGCATATAATAAGAAAAAAGACTAAAGCCTGTTTATTCTATGTTTTAGATAATTGCATATATTTCCAAAATATACCCAAAGGACACAGAAGCATCCCCTGCCGGGGTTGATGACATGACCAAGTTAGCTAACCTTCATGAGCCACGATTCCTTTCCAACCTATCCACTTGGTTTTCCATGAATCAAATATACGTTAGCTAAAAGCTATATATATTCAATTATAATGTGGCATCATCAAGGGCCACTTTGCTAAATGATGGTTGCGCAACCTTATTAGGATTAACATCAAGTTCTATTTTGAGAACATCAACAATTACATTATCCTTTAGTTCATTCTTTTCAGTAATTGGCACACTATCAATAGAAAATAAATTCAGATTTTACTTGGCTGACCTCAACTACCTGGCTACCAATATCAGATGAATTAGGCTTGGCGTTCCCCATGGTCGATGGTGACTCCTCATGTAACACCCCCAAAATTATCGCAGCGGAAGATTGTGTCACTGGGGGTATTACTTCATAGTTCATCTTCTCGTTCCTACGTGAATTCAGGACCTCTTCTAGAGTTCCATTGAGTTTTGACAATAGAAATGCAACTTTGTTTAAGTCGTTTGACCTCATGGTCCGTGATCTCAGTAGATTTTCCGATAAGATCAAACGTAAATCAATCTGGATCCCTTCCAGAGAAATAGGGAGTGTTTCATCAGTATGACACTTCTTCAAAATGCCCATACGAAAGGAGGTGTGTACACTGCCAAGTTTGGGTAGTAGCTCGAGTCTGAAAGCTACCAGGCCAATTCTTGCTAATATCGTATAAAGTCCAATATATCTTAAGTTTGGTTTTTCTAATTTCCCCAAACGAATCATACCTTACCGCAATGAGGCTTTCAACAAAACCTTAATCCTAGTATGATATTTTGAAAGTTAACGCTTACATCTATATAACCTTTCCGGTGATAATGTGTGGCCTAATATTGCGGGGCCAGGAAGTAAACATTGTACTAGATTCCTTACAAGGATTTCGTAAGCGGCAAGCTCAAAAATTCTAATCAGCAATTGTGCTCAAATATTGCAAAGTTAAATATGCCGCAAGCATACTTCTAGACAATCCTTTGTCAGGGTAAAATGTTGTTGCTCAATCTATTAGTATTGAGAATACTCACTAGATTGCTTGGACTAAGTTTAAGAAAGAGATTACCAGAACAACAACTACAAATCAACACCTAAACCCTTTCTAATCTTCACCCTTGTCTTGAATCTTTATCTCAAGCCTTGTAAATCTTTATGTGAACCTTGTAAATACCCATTTATTATTTATTCCTTGTTACTTTCAATAAGGTTGTAATAATTTATATTATTTGATGTAATTTGATATAAGTAGTATATGTAATATGGCATGATTGATGTTGTACATGAAGTTTGTAACATGAAAAGAAGCTAGAACAAGCATTAGGTAGGTTTTATGAACTTGAAATTTACAACAGTCACAAAGCTTGATTAAACTGATCATATCAGAAAACCTTGAGGTTAATTCAATAAGATAGGCTCGTAGAGCTATGTCTTAAGGTTGTTTCGTCAGGTGGCGCACCTCATAACTCATCCCGACGAGTAAATGAGAGCCAAAATGGCAAAACATGTCAAAATGTGCACACCAGATTTCATTTGGGAAAAGCCCATGACCGTGTTATTTTATGGAAGTCGACTCAGTTTTATGAAATGTAGCCAAGACCGAAACTTGAAGTTTAGCCAAAGCCGAGTGTCAAAAACAGTTGTAGAACTCAACTTATGGTCGTTTTGGCAGGACTGAATGTGCAACAAAACTTTCTGCAATGAAATATAAGTATATACTTGTAATTAGACTATTGATATAAGTAAACTTTGGAACTTGAACTTGATTAAGCTTGAGAAGCTGTTAGAGGAAGTAAAAACTAAAACTTGGGCTTTTGAATCACTTAAAAAGGACTTGTGGTTAAAACGTTATGCCTAGTTAAGTGTTACTAGAGGTAAATATAGTGTTGGAACAAGAAAGCTTGCTGAAACGATTTTAAAACGCGATTTTAACCCTTTTCTGGTCCGAATCAGCAAAAGTGTAAATCATGAAAGTTGCTCATAATGACTTTTTCTACATAAACTTTGGTGCACATAAGCAGAAAGTGAACGACCAAGCCTAAAAACTACAAAAACTAACCGGACCTATTGTATACCGGAAAACAACCATCACCCGAAACTTGTTTTTAAAACTTGTTCATTGGGTTAGACTTTGCTAGACTGTGAAAAACTAAGAAAATGACCATATGACATGTTAAACTACTTCACAACACACAACTTATATCATCATATCGTTACACAAGTCAATCAATAGTCTTTGACGAAACACGACACATGTTTTATATAACATTTGTCTCGTCAAGTACTTACTTATAAATAATAAGTACTACAATAGTAGGGAATCTCATTATCATAAAGAGGCCTCTTCGGGGTGTCGTATCGACGAGTTGTGGCTCCTCATACGTTCACTACACGACCTCTTGATTTTGATAGCCCGAACAATGGTATGAGGTTATTTATAAAAGGGCTATAGGCCAAACAACACTTAAGGGATACATCAACTTAAGATTTATGTACAACATCAAACTACATATACTTGTACACTTATATCGTACACTATTCTAAAACGCGAATACTATGCTTTCGTAGGTGATCGTTAAAGATCTTGGTGTTGCCATACTTTATTGTTGACATACATTATATCGTTACACTCCACTGCTGATCACTATAGTGAGTTTCATAGCCCCAACTTTTGTTTAACTGCTTTATAAACTCTTTTGGGGGAGATACATGCTACTGCTTTTACTACATGCTAAAATGCTTTATTATGGACAATTATTTGCAAAATGAACACCTTGACTATATTATTGCATGATGTTGGGAATTAAGGTAACCTACTGATTCTGCCGAAGTGATTCTGATTCTGCCGAAGAAGAAATGATTCTGCCGAAGAAGAATTGATGCTGCCGAAGTTATACTTCAGCAGAAGTGATAAAGCAGACAGTGTGTTGCTGCTGAAAGTGGGAACCACGTAGGAGAGATAAGCTCAGTTTAGAGTAAAAGTCAGCGCCGTATGTATAGGTTGGCGCCGTATTATGTAGAGCTTATCAGAATAAACAAAATGATTAACAAAACAATATGATTAGTTGCATGCTTGTCTAGTTGCATGCTTAGTCTAGTTTAGTAGTAGAAGCGTAATTTGTCAACGCTTCATTAGGGTTTCTTGCCTATATAAGAAACCATATTAGATTGTAATAGATAAGCTTTTCTTAAGTTTCTCAAGTCTTGTATTCTATCCGAAACATAGAGTTTCTATAATCAAAGATCCATAAAGGATCAAAAGTGTTCTTAGTTATTATAACTTGTATTCATTTTCCGCTACAATACCAAGTTGTAGAGATCTTCTATTAGTTTGCTTGTGATTACATAGGCAACACTAACGATCCCCGAGTGCTTAAGATCTATCAAGGTCTTTGTTTCTAACAAGTGGTATCAGAGCCTCGGGAAAGTCTCTACGATACTAAGAACCATTCTCACACCCATTCAATCAAACATTCAGTCACCATGCCTGGATCCGATAATGAAAACGAAGTCACCAACACAAACAACTCCAACACCACTTCCATGCAACAGCTCAGTCTCACAAACAGCAATGGTAAATTCCCTTATTTAAAGAGGGAAGAATATGAACTTTGGACTATGAAGATGGAAAACTGGATTTCCAATATTGATTGGAATCTGTGGGAAGTAGTGAAGAAAGGAAATAGTCTAAAGAAGATGATTCCTGACAGAGATGGGAAATTTATCATGGCTCCACCAAAGACTGCTGAAGAAGTGCTGGCCATGCAGAGAGAGCATAAAGTGAAGACTATTCTGCTTCAAGCTATACCTGAAGATCATCTGTGTGATTTTCACCATATGGATGATGCTAAAGACATATGGATGGCTCTCAAGGCAAGGTTCGGAGGAAATGAAGAATCAAAGAGAATGAGGAAGTCCATGCTAAGACAACAGTTTCAGGACTTCAACATATCAGAAGAAGAAGGTATCCACAAGGGATACGACAGGTTCCATAGGATCTTGAGTCAGCTGAATCAGCTAAATGCTAAACCAGACAATGAAGATTGCAACTCAAAGTTCTTGAGGTCCTTGCCACCATCATGGTTGCATGTTAGTATTGCACTCAAGGCTAAAGGAGGGTTGGACATGCTCACCTTTGATGAACTATACAACAGACTCAGAACTCTTGAACCAGATGTCAGGACTCCCTACCGTACATCTTCTTCTAACCATGCAGCTTTTGTTGGGACATCTCATTCCAACATGATGGTACAAGCTCCTAGCTCCAACTATTTTCCATCATCTCCTAGTTCCAACTACTTTCCATCATCATCTTCAACTCCCCCTGCACCACATAACCCTCGTCCCACTCCACCAAGTTCTCAAGCTAGGTCTAGTAGTGTGATGGAGGATGTTCTTCATTCGTTTGTTGCTGACTATGATACTCAGCAGTATCTTGCATATGAAGACTTTGATCAGGTGGACCCTCTTGAAATGGAGGAAATGAAGCTGAAAATGCAGGTGGCTTTGCTGTCAGTGGACATCAAAAGGTTTGAAGTGAAGGCTGGAAGGAAGTTTGTTTTCAAGGGAAAGGAACCAGCTCGCTTTGATAGGGGGAAAGTCAGGTGCTACACTTGTCATCAGATGGGGCATTTCTCTAGAGAATGCAAGGACAGAAAGAATGGAGATGGAGCCAAATATCTTTCCTATCAGCAGAAACAGCAGGAAGCTGGAGCTTCAGCAGCTCTCCTCACCATGGATGAACAGGTCAACTGGACTACACATGAACCTGTTAATGAGGAAGCTCATGATACTGATAAGCTTGGACTGCTTGCAAGGTGCACTTCGGATGAAAGGCATGATCAGTTTGCCTTGATGGGACTATCTCAGGTACACAATTGTATATTTGGCTGTAGTCTAAAATACAATGAACTTAAAGAAGAATTTGATGCCATGAAACCTAAGTTTGATGAATGCTATATTGATAATGAAGCCCATAAACTAGCATTAAAAACGGTAGAAAGACAAAAAGTATGGTTTCAGAAGAATCAAATTGCCTATGAAGAAAAGATAAAGGTTTTACAGTTTGATCTAGAAGTTGCAAATAATTACTTAAAACTGTCTGAGAAAGCTAAGGATGAAGCTGTGTCTGAAAACCTAGAGCTTAAGAAAAAACTAGCTAAGGAAATAGCTATGCATAAGGAATGGTTAATTTCAGGAGATAATCTGGCCAAAGAACTCTATAACAGTCAAACAGTAACCTCTGGATTAGGATTAGGTTTTCGAAAGTATGTAGGAGCAGAAGCTAAGTATGATGGTCGTAAATCCACACCAGCTAAGTTAGCTAATTTTGTAAAAGAAGGTGAAATGCATGCTGTCCCTGGTCCTATTAGAGGTGAATTTATGCCCACAGACCTATCCATCACTGTTGACTTTGATGGATCACATCATTTATATGGCAGAAAGTCAAAAGACTTGCCAGACCCTGATACCTCATCTAATGATTTTGTCTCGTGCTCTGACAGTGACAATTCATCGGATCAAGGGTCTACTTCCTATGAAAGCTGTGATTCAAATGAGAAGTCTGACCTTCCCAAGCCTGAACCATCACCCAAGCCTGCACCCCAGTCTACTTGTGAGCCCTCTAGGAGAGCTAATAAGGAATCAACTTCCAAGACAGTTTCTCCTGAAGACTTATCTTTTAAATGTTTGAATAATCAGTCTGTTAAAAACAATTCCTTGAATGTATCTGTTTTAAGTACTTCTGCATGTAATCCAACATCTTCCTATTTGAATAAAACTTCTAAGAAGAAGACATGTTTTGTATGTGGCAGTAAATTTCATTTGATTAAGGATTGTGATTTTTATGAACAAAGATTGGGTGCATGTGCTACTCTCCAGAAACACAAATCTAACTGGACCAATGTTGCTAATATTCCACCTTATGTCCCACAAGCAGCTAAAACTGACTCTCATTGGAGAAGTTCAGTTACTAGACCTTATGGCCAACCAACGAGCCCATTCTTTAAACATGACTATTGGCCTACATATGTTGACTCCATGTATGCTGGGATGGGATATGGGAACACTGCTGTGAAGCCCTCAGCAGGTTGTTCTTGGACTAACAAGGGACCAAATTATCAATGGAGGACCAAGAACAATGGTGGATCCTCTAAAACTTCATCCCCTAAACCTGTGATCCACAAGGCAGGTTCAAGTCAGTAATGACTTGAACCTCCACTGAATACTAACTGTTTGTATATATTTTTGTTGTTGTTTGTAGGATCATCCCCTTAAGCATAAGAATATTGGTATTGTTGATAGTGGTTGTTCCAGAAGCATGTCTGGAAACAGGGATATGATGCACAATTTTGTCCCTATAGAAGGAGGAGGCAATGTAACTTTTGGAGGAAGTGATGGTAGTATCACAGGGAAGGGCACCATAAAGATACCTCATCTGGATTTTGAAAATGTGTACTTTGTTAAGGAACTTCAACATTTCAACTTGTTCTCTGTTTCACAAATCTGTGACACTAAGAACAAAGTTCTCTTCACTGAGAATGAATGTCTTGTGCTGTCTAAAGACTTCAAACTCCCAGAAGAAACTTCAATTCTGCTGAAGGTTCCTCGAACTCACAACTTATACACATTCAACCTTAATGAAGTTCAACCAGGTGGTGATCTCACTTGCTTGGTGGCTAAAGCATCTCTTGATGAGTCCACTAAATGGCATAGAAGAATGGCGCATGTGAATTTCAAGACCATTAACAAACTCTCTAAAATGGGTCTTGTTGAAGGACTTCCCACCAAAGTTTTCACAAATGATCACAATTGTATCGCTTGCAACAAAGGAAAACAACACAGAGCTTCTTACAAAGCTATCAATGCTATGAGCATCATTACTGAACCTCTTCAGTTGCTTCACATGGATCTGTTTGGTCCAACTCAAGTCAGAAGCATTGATCATAAGTTCTTCTGTTTGGTAATCACTGATGGCTATAGCAGATTTTGTTGGGTTTTCTTTCTCAGAACCAAAGATGAAACATCTCAAGTGCTGACTGAATTCATCACTCTTGTTGAAAATCAGTTGAACAAAAAGGTTAAGGGTATTAGGTGTGATAATGGGACAGAGTTCAAAAATGCTATTCTTATAGAACTCTGTGGGTCAAAAGGCATAAAAAGGGACTATAGTAATCCAAGAACCCCACAACAAAATGGGGTGGCTGAAAGAAAGAATAGGACCTTAATAGAGGCTGCTAGATCCATGCTTGCAGACTCTAAACTGCCCACTATGTTCTGGACTGAAGCTGTTGGCACTGCCTGTTATGTGCTAAACAGGGTGTCCATTACCAGACCACAACTCAAAACCCCATATGAACTCCTCTTTGGAAAGGTTCCTGTCATTCACTACCTAAAACCTTTTGGTTGTCAAGTGACCATTCTGAACACAAGTGATCCGTTGGGAAAGTTTGATGAGAAGGCTGATGATGGTTATATTGTGGGTTATTCAGCTCATAGTAAGGCCTACAGGGTGTATAATTTGCAAGCCAAGAAGATAGAGGAGACGTTGAACCTGAGAATTTTGGAAAACAAGCATAATGTTCAAGGACAGGGTCATTCGTGGTCTTTTGACCTTGACTACTTAACTGACTCCTTGGGTTACACTAGACACTTGGCTAATCAAAATGCAGGTTCTCAAGCTTCTCCCACTGACAATGCAGGTCCCTTAGATGATGACTCTGAAAATGAGTTTGAAGATGATGAGCAACCCATACTTGTGCCTTCCTTCTCCCCTAACAATATTGCAGGTACCACCTCCAAGGATACTGCTGATTCGAGTGATGAAGATGACTCTCATTATGCTGAGGACCTTGCTAGGCTTCAGACTCAAGAATTTGCTGCCATGCTTGAAGCAGAGAAACTGAAAGAAGGAGTAGCTACTAAAGGAGTCAGCAGAAACAACGTGTCTGCTGAAGTTGACTCTGTCACACCTTCCATCCCCAAATCTGCTGAAGGCTATGCTGTTCCTTCTCAAGTATCTTCAGACTTTGGTGAACCCTATACACGCTTTCCAAAACCTTCAGATCTTGGAAATCATCCACCCAAAGCTGGCATCTTCACCTCACCCTCTTATGATGATGAATTTGAACCAACCATCACTAATCTTGATTCATCCATTTAAGTCAACCCCACTGCTACTCAGAGGATCAACTTAGCTCATCCTCAATCCAACATCATAGGTGATCTTCTGGCACCTGTTAGAACTCGAAGGGCTATCACAAGTCCTCAATTCGGACAGATTGCTTTTCTCTCTTATGTCTCCAACCAACAAAGAGACAATCACACAGACTTCAAACATTGTCTGTTTGCTTGTTTTCTCTCTCAAGTGGAACCAACCAGTGTATCTCAAGCTCTTAATGATTCAAGTTGGCTAGAAGCAATGCAAGAAGAGATGCAACAATTTCACAACCAGCAGGTTTGGATTTTGGTTCCACTACCTGATGGCAAATATGCCATTGGGACAAACTGGGTTCTGAAGAATAAGAGAGATGCTCGGGGTGTTGTGATCAAAAACAAAGCAAGGTTAGTAGCACAAGGCTTCAGACAGGAGGAAGGAATTGATTATGATGAAGTGTTTTCCCCTGTTGCCAGAGTTGAAGCAATTCGCATTTTCTTGGCTTATGCTTCTTATATGGGCTTCATGGTGTATCAAATGGATGTGAAAGGTGCTTTTCTCTATGGTGAGATTGAAGAAGAAGTTTATGTCTCTCAACCCAAGGGCTTTGAAGACCCAGATCACCCAAATCATGTTTACAAAGTTGTTAAAGCTCTTTATGGCTTACATCAGGCTCCAAGAGCTTGGTATGCTCGGCTTTCCTCATTCCTGCTGAAGCATGGCTATAGGAGAGGTGCTATTGATAAAACTCTGATCCTCAAGAAGAATTACTCCGACATTATTCTGGTGCAAGTGTATGTGGACGACATTATATTTGGTTCCACAAACGAAGCTTGGTGCAGGGAATTCGAGGAACTCATGAAAGGTGAATTTCAAATGAGTGCTATGGGAGAACTTACTTTCTTTTTGGGTCTCCAAGTTCAGCAGAAACAAGATGGCATCTTTATCAGTCAAGATAAGTATGTGAGGGACATTTTGAAGAAGTTTGGTATGGAAGGTGTTAGGACTGCCACCACACCTTATGAAGCTCCAAAGACTAAAGCAAATAATGAGCCAGACCTACCTTTGAATGTGCATCTGTACAGGTCCATGATTGGTTCATTGATGTATCTGACAGCTTCAAGGCCTGATATTACGTTTGCTGTAAGTGTGTGTTCTCGACATCAAGTCACTCCACTTGCTTCCCATCTCAATGCTGTAAAGAAGATCTTTAATTACCTCAAAGGCCAACCTCTTTTAGGCCTTTGGTACCCAAAAGAATCTCCTTTCAAGTTAGAAGCATATAGTGACAGTGATTATGCTGGTGCAAATCTGGATCGAAGATCCACAACTGGAGGCTGCCAATTTCTAGGCAAAAGGCTGATTTCTTGGCAATGCAAGAAACAAACCATTGTGGCCACCTCAACTACTAAAGCAGAGTACGTTGCTGCTGCCAATTGCTGTGGACAAGTCCTTTGGATTCAGAACCAATTGCTGGACTATGGGTACAACTTTATGAACACTACAATTCATATAGATAATCAAAGTACCATCTGCATAGTCAAAAATCCAGTTTTTCACAGTCGAACGAAACACATTGAAATCAGGCACCACTTTATAAGGGATGCTTATGAAAAACATTTGATAAAAGTGGCTAAAATCCATACTGATGATAATGTGGCAGACCTATTAACAAAGGCTTTTGATGGACCAAGGTTTCAACACCTCGTGGTCAATATTGGAATGCTAAACCCTTGACTGCATAGTTTAAGGGGAGGCATAGGCCTCAGGGGAGGCATATTCCTCAGGGGAGGATTTGTGCAAACTCTGCAGATTTTTGTTTGTTTCTATATTTTAGTTTGTACTCTAACACTAACTTCTAATATTTCTCTAGTTTGTTTGTTTTTGTTATTGTGTATGTTTAGTGTCTGTTTTGCAGTTGTCTGTACTGCATTTTGCCTGTTCCTTATCTGGATTGCAGTTTATACATCCCATGATCAAGATCAAATTCATCAAGAGTGGCTCATTAGTACATGGTCAGATAGCTGAGAAAGTGTTGCTCGTTTCTTCTGATAACAAATACTGAAGCATACAATTTGATTCTACTGAAGTTAATACTGAAAGAAAAGAAATTGAAGCCAAATTGTTCATTCATTCATTCAAGAAACAGTTTACAGCTTACAGCTTACATAAAGTCAACTTCTATTTTGCATCCTCAAGATACGAGCTGTACACTTAAGCTAAGCCTAATCTAGTGTATATCTTTCATTCCGAAATCTAATGGAATGCTGGATATGCCTTTGATGCTGGCTTTGCTTTCGTAGGTCTTGCATAACCACCCATTCAGTCTAACTGGCTGGTTGGATATGCATGACCAGCACGACGAAGATGCTAAGGACCAAAATGGAGGGATGGATTGATGAAAACGATTGATGATGACGATGACCACGTAGGATGACGAAAAGAACTATCGTGTCCTTTGTGCTTCATCTATTCATTTCAACCAAAATGCAATCGATCCACCCTCCTCAAGCCCTTCTCCTATACGATGGGTGTTGATGCACCAAAAGATGGTGCAGTGAGACCAAGAACCACCTCTCTATCTTTGGGGAGTGGCGGATTCCTGGCACGAGGTCTTTGTTGAGACCGAGGTGCTGGAGGTTGGGAGTAAGATGTTCCCTCCTTATAGGAGTCATCAGAATCATCAGCAGATTCACTTGGAGTCACTACACTGTCAGCTTCTGAAGAAGAAAGAAAGGGCGATTTATTTGGTCTTGGATAGGGTTGAGGAAAGTAATGGAACCATGGGTTTGATTCACCACTTGATGATGATGAAGAGGATGAGGAAGATGAGGAAGTGAGATCTATGATCTCAGGTTTGGTATTCATGGTGCAATTGGGTTAATTGAGGTTATTTGACTTCTAGGGTTTGTGGTAAATATTTGGGGATCTTGGTGAAAAGATGAGTTACATTGGGATCATTTTATAGACGGATTCAAGGTTCAATGAGTTTAATGCAAGTAGGTGGCACAGTAATTCTAGAAACTTACCGAAGATATTCTTATCTTTGATGCATTCTGCTGATGCCATAGCTTCAGCAAAATTGATCATATATTTCTGCCGAAGTGTTATTTTGGGTTGGGTCAAAGATGTCATACACGTCAGCAATGGTCAACCAAACGGTCCATTTTTCTTTGACCATAATTTGGGCAAAAACACTTCATCCACCATCACTCGCTTCAGAACAAACAAATTCCCTCTCATTCCACTTTCACAAACACTCACCATTTCAAGAATCTTAACTCTAAACACTCATATTCCTCATGGCTCTTGAATTTAAATATGATCACAACAAAGTTGCATTTCTGGGAAATGGCAAGGGATATGAATTGTACGAACCAATGGTGGAATTCCTGAAAAGGTCCAAGATTCGTTATGCTCTAACTCACTCTCCAAATGAGATATATGAATCACTGATCACTCAATTTTGGGCAACTACTGAGAAGAGGAACGAGACAGAGATTAGGGCTTTGATTGATGAAAAAGAGTACAATGTTACAGAGGACCTGATTAGGAGGAAGCTTCACTTGGAAGATGCTGATGGAGTATTTTACTCTAATCAGGAAGATGTGCTGAATGGACTTAGGGCTATTGGGTATCGAGGAACAAGAACAGATATGTGGCTAAAGAAGGAACTCTGCCCAAAATGGAGGTTCCTGGTTCACACACTGCTCCAATGCATGAGCAACAAGACCGGAGGATGGGACCAGTTCTCTACCAGACTGGGATATGGTATTGTGTGTCTTTCTCAAGGGGTAATTTTCAATTTTTCTAAGTATATTTTCGAAAACATGGTTGAAAATATTCAAAAGACAAAGGGAAAATTTTTAATGTACCCAAGGTTTTTACAAATCATATTAGACACCCCTACCCAAGCCCAAGCTTTTTATCCTATAGGTTCCTTGACTGCTAAATTGTTTGCAACCATGAAAACTCACTTTCAGGGGGAACATCATCCCTTGCTAGCCGCCATGTTGCCCCAAGGTAATGAGGCTGCTAATGAGGAGAATGTGGCTCATAATCCTCCTACCTCACCTGTTGCTACTGATGGTAATCCATTGGTCAACATTGATGAGGGCCCATCTTCTACTGTTGAAGCAACTCATGTTGCTCCTGACCAGCCACCCTGTCCCTGTCCTCCACCCACTCTTGATACTAATGTTGAGTCAGATCTTAATAGACCTCCCACACCAAGTCCTGTGAGGGATCCTCTTGATGAAGATCTTCCCCACATTGAGCATGACCAGGTCACTTCTGAAAGGTCCAATGAGGCTCCCCTAACCACAGAGCAATATGCTGGTGGAGCTGAGGACTCCATTACACTCTCATCTGTGTATGCTCTTGTCAACAGGTATGCTGCAGAGGTTAATGAACTGAAAAAGGAACTTGCAGAGACCAAATTGTCTCTTGGGGTAAAATTGATGAGCTGCAGAATCAAGTTAAGATCTTAGAGCACAAACTAAAAGGGTCTTCCAAAAGGAAACTGGTGGTTTCCTCTGATGAAGAGCAAGAAGTTCCTCCCTTTGGATCTCTAGAAATGTTGGCTGAAGTGTCTCTCAATGACCCTTCATCGGTAGCTGCCACTTCATCAAAGAAGAAGAAACCAGTTCTGTACACAAGAAGAAAGAAATCTGATCTTCATAAGGATTCTTCTGAAGCTTCAGAGGAACCTAGGGGTGATAAGGCTGCATCTGCTGATATGAAAATGGAGGATGCATCTCCAGATCTTGAACAATCTTCATCTGTTCAAGAACCATCAGGCCCTTCAACTTCAGCAGATCTTCCTGATGTTGTTGTCTTGACCACTCCAGTTGACAATCTGCCTCAACATGTTGATCTAGGTACTCCAGCAGAAATTCCTATAGTTGATCTAACTGAAGAAGAGTGTGCTAAGCAGCCTGATGATAAAGGGAAAAATGTCATCACTGAAGATGAACTTGGTCCTAATCTGGTGAGTGAGGAGGAAAGACTGGGTCAAGCAAGTAGATTGGCAGAGTTTGCGATGTCAAAGGAAAGTGTAGCATTGGCTAAACAACTTGGAACAGAGGAATTTTCATCTCTAACTCCTGAGAGAAGAAAAGAACTAGATGAACTGAGGGTCAAGATGCCTGCTGAACACTGGGATATTCTTACTCAGCAAGTCATTTCAAGACCTTCTCTGGCTCAAAGTATATTAGGTGAAGACTTCCTCAGTGACAATTATGTGGAGCGAATGATGGCTCAGGGAAGACAAAGGAGGCAAGAAGCAATTTCACAAAAGAGGGCCATCCAAGCTCAGAAGGCCAAAAACAAACCTCCCACTAAAGATGAAATGAGAAGGGTGGTGAAAAACCAATACTCAATGTCCAACTCTGGCCTAACAATGAAACAAGTCAAGGCTTTTCCTGATCATGTCCTGTATCGAAAATATAACCAAATCATGGAGGAAAGATCATTATCTTTAGCAAAGTCTCTCAACCTTAAGAGGATTTCAGAGAATGAAGCTGCTCAAAAGGCCAAAAGACTCAAGGCTGATGATGCTCCAACCAAGGAATCCTCTCCAGTCATTCCTGCTGAAGCAACTTCTGAAGTTGCCTCCTCTACTGCCAAGGGTCAATCTGCTGAACCATCTTCCATTCCTCCTGAAGCAACTGAAGCATCAGCTCCTTCTCCCTCAGTGGCACCTGATGGCACACTGGAAGATTCTAAAGTTAAGGAAGCTGATCTCGCAGAAACCAAAACAGAAAAGGCTATAAGGATATCCTACAGGATGAAAGCACTTCGTGCTTCAACCCAGTCTCCATCTACTGATACAAGTCCTACTATCAATGCAGAAGATGAAAATGCTCCCTCAAGGGATATCTATCAGCCTGGGAGAAGGCAGAAGAGAATGGCCAAAATATCTCCTTTGGATCTTGAAGCTGATGACTCAGCTTTCATTGTAGAAGGGTCTGCTGCTGATTTTCCTGATGGAAACTCAGATGGGGTGATACAGTGGAAATTAAAGAATGATGAGATGAATGTTCTACTTCGAAGGAACTCCACTTTAATGGAATTCACCTTTCTAAAGGAAATTCTACACTTGATAGACAGGGCAGACATAATTTCTCTGTTTACTCAAGTTACCACCCATTACTGCAACAAGGAACCACAAGGTTCTGGGATGTTTTTACCCGGAGATCTTCAAGTTCTGTTGAACTCCCACATTCCCAACAGCAAAGCATCTTCCATTTGGGACAACTCACATCGGTGGAAGCTCATATCCTGGAGATTCTATCCTCTCCCTCGGGTGCATGTCCTTGAGACTAAGGGTGGAATCACTGTGTGCATGTTATCTGAAAGACAGTACCCTCTGCCTAAAAGACTTATGGAAAAGATGCTGAGCCAAAAATTGGAAATTCCTCCAGATCCAGTGGGAAATGAAAGGCACTCTGCCTTAGCTCTGGTAGGATTGATCAAAACTCAACTTCAACAACTGCAATAGGCCTCTTCTTCATCCATATCAGAACACTTGGTACTCTCTGCACTACCCTGTTTTGTTCATTTTAGTTTGCTTTGTTTATGTTATTTGTCTTTTTTTGTCTAAATTTTTTTTGGTAAACGCTTTCAAAAAAAAAAAAAAAAAAAAAAAAAAAAAAAAAAAAAAAAAATCTCACAAAAACATCATTTTAAAAATAGTGATAGCGTTTATTTAATAAAAATTAGGTCTTTAATTTTCTTTTCCATTTATTATTAAGCTTTTTTTTAGTTTTATCAATCTTTCTTAGTTAAAAAAAAAAAAAAAAAAAAAAAAAAAAAAAAAAAAAAAAAAAAAAATTTGTTATTAAATTTTTTTATGGTCTTTAACTCACCCAATGTACCTTGTGTATGTCAAAGAGTTGGCTAGTCCAAAGGGTACAGCTTTGGTAAAGACACATCAAATCTGTTGATAGCTGTAATGGTTTGCTCAAAATTATAGGGTTTGCAACCACCCATGCTTGACTGCTGAGGGTTGTATGGTCATCAATTCACCATGGTCTATTCCTTTTTGGAATCAAAGAATTGGCTAGCCCACATGTATATGGCATGTGGTAAAGGAACCTGCCTCCATATTTGGTTCTCAATTCACCAATCCTAAGAATTGACTAGTCATGAGCAAACGGCTACAGGTAAAGACAAGACAAATCCGTTTATATGGTTGCTGGTTTGCCAATAAATCAGATGGTTATCAATGTACCATAGTTTTCGAACTCAAACATGTGGCTACTCCAGTAGTAATGGCTATTGGTAAAGAGACATCAAATCCATTAATTTCAATGATTCACCTCTCACAGGAGTTAACACACCTGGAAGTGATGAGAATAGTATTGAACTTATATGTTTTGATGTACATGATGTCATATGTTGCTGCAAAGACCTGGTGCTTCACAGTTCAGTCATCATAGAGATGTTCTTCTTCTGAATCTTTGTTGCTGATCCTCAAGTTATTGTCCACTCATTGCTCAAACAACTTTATGGTACAATCCTCAAGGAACATGTTACAATCCTCAACAACATTATCGATCTATCAAGGAAACTGGAACTTAACCTAGTCAAATTCCAGTTTAGGGGAGGATTGTTGGGAATTAAGGTAACCTACTGATTCTGCCGAAGTGATTCTGATTCTGCCGAAGAAGAAATGATTCTGCCGAAGAAGAATTGATGCTGCCGAAGTTATACTTCAGCAGAAGTGATAAAGCAGACAGTGTGTTGCTGCTGAAAGTGGGAACCACGTAGGAGAGATAAGCTCAGTTTAGAGTAAAAGTCAGCGCCGTATGTATAGGTTGGCGCCGTATTATGTAGAGCTTATCAGAATAAACAAAATGATTAACAAAACAATATGATTAGTTGCATGCTTGTCTAGTTGCATGCTTAGTCTAGTTTAGTAGTAGAAGCGTAATTTGTCAACGCTTCATTAGGGTTTCTTGCCTATATAAGAAACCATATTAGATTGTAATAGATAAGCTTTTCTTAAGTTTCTCAAGTCTTGTATTCTATCCGAAACATAGAGTTTCTATAATCAAAGATCCATAGAGGATCAAAAGTGTTCTTAGTTATTATAACTTGTATTCATTTTCCGCTACAATACCAAGTTGTAGAGATCTTCTATTAGTTTGCTTGTGATTACATAGGCAACACTAACGATCCCCGAGTGCTTAAGATCTATCAAGGTCTTTGTTTCTAACACATGCCTAAGTTGTTTATGCCAAAAGTCCCCAACATCATGGACCACTAATCACTGGGAGTGAGCGCAAATATTGTGGATAGGCCTATCAGAATTGACGAACCCGTCTCTGTTATCGGAAATAACAAGGCGCACTCTATTGAGATTATCTAGGTAAAGGGTAAAATACCTACCCGGGGCAAGTTATTTATATATATATCGTCCGGTGATATATATACAACAGTCAGTCGTGAGTGCCATGAGCTTAGAGCAATAATAACTATCAAGAAGATAATTGTACACATTGCAATTATACTACAAACTCTATTGTCCACTAACGTTTACAAACCTATGAACTCACTCAACCTTTGTGTTGACACTTTTTAGCATGTTATCTCAGGTTCGAAAGGAATTAGCTGGCATGGCATGTGAAGGCGCACGGAAAATATTTTGAAGACGATGCATATATTATCATTCGAAAAACATTACAACTTTTATGCTGTACTTTTAATGATTGTACAAACTTGTGGGACCTCTGTTTGTAAACTCTGATATTTTAATCGAATGATAATTTATTTCAAAACGTCTCATTTAGAGTCGTTTTCTGTAACTTGTGTTGTGAACTATGAAGTAATACCCCAGTGACACAATCTTCCGCTGCGATAATTTTGGGGGTGTTACATATTGGTACGTAAAAATCGAGTATTTTGAACACCTAGACTTATCGTAGTCTTGTGTTGACCACGAGAAAAGTTTACACGATTAAACTTTCGTAATTATTAAAGTCACAACTTTAAATAATTATTTATAGACAAAGGTGAACAAAAATGTTCAGAGTGTAATAATCCGAGCCAGAGTGAATTATTTAACTTGGGAAATTACCGGTTACTACCAGTTACAGTATTTGCTTTTACGTTACAGTTAAAGTCAAATAGTCAAAAGTCAAAGTCAAAGGGTAAATTAGTCATTTTGCCTTATGAAAATTTACGAGTTACTATAGCCTCCACCAGTTACGGGAATCATGTCCTCATGATTTAGTTTTTGTTATGAGTTAATGATGTTCCCGAGAAGAGGTGGGGGTACTTTTGTAATGGAACTTCGTCACGAAGTTAAGTGAGTGTTATCTACTAACGGTATATTTTAGTTCTTTTCTAAGAATACTAGTGATTCTCGAGTTCAAGTTCATACTCATTTCATATCGGATACAAATAAGCCCACTCATTTATAATTCATTACTTACATAAAGAAGCGTCCCAATTTATGTAAGTAAGAAATCATAAACTTATGGTTCGGCGATTTACAATCTCTTTATTTAAATGAAAAGGCGTCCCAGTCCATTTAAATAAGGATATTCCAAATCATCCTACTAAGAATTTCCGACACAACACTCATACTTAATCGATGAGTTACAAGGTGATATATTATGAGACGACGTAGGTGTTCCAATAGTATGGAATTAATGTTCATACTCATCTTCGAAGACGATGAGGAGTAAAATAATCAGAGAAAATCGACATAGCATTCAAAAGAGTCGATGAGTTCATAGTTATGAAATAGTTTTCTCACAATGTTTGAGAAATACCAGTGAGACCATTGTGCAACTCATAATGTCTGAGAAATAGATAACACTATTATGTATCTCTTAATGTCTGAGATATATTTAGGCCAATTGTGTATCTCACGATGTCTGAGATATGTCTAAGTCAACTGTGTATCTCACGATGTTGTAGCAACTCGTAAATTTTCATAAGGCAAAATGACTAATTTACCCTTTGACTTTGACTTTTGACTATTTGACTTTTACTGTAACGTAAAAGCAAATACTGTAACTGGTAGTAACCGGTAATTTCCCAAGTTAAATAATTCACTCTGGTTCGAATTATTAAACTCTAAACATTTTTGTTCACCTTTGGCTATAAATAAATATATAAAGTTGTGACTTTAATAATTACGAAAGTTTAATCGTGTAAACTTTCCTCGCGGTCAACACAAGACTACGATAAGTCTAGGTGTTCAAAATACTCTATTTTTACCAATAGTTCATATAAAATATGACTATTGGTAAAAGTAGAGTATTTTGAACACCTAGACTTATCGTAGTCTTGTGTTGACCGCGAGGAAAGTTTAATCATGTAAACTTTCCTCGCGGTCAACACAAGACTACGTTAAGTCTAGGTGTTCAAAATACTCTATTTTTACCAATAGTTCATATAAAATATGACTATTTGTAAAAGTAGAGTATTTTGAACACCTAGACTTATCGTAGTCTTGTGTTGACCGCGAGGAAAGTTTAATCGGTAAACTTTCCTCGCGGTCAACACAAGACTACGATAAGTCTAGGTGTTCAAGACCGCGAGGAAAGTTTAATCGTGTAAACTTTCCTCATCTGAATCATCAGTATGAGGTATTACCTAAAAAAACACAATCATTTTAACAAAACTGTGTCGAGTATAAATGGACTTTACACAAACTCTAAATCATATGGAAAAATTACCTCATCAAAAGCCTGAAACTCTGTTTGGGCAACTGGAGAACATGGTAGTGGTGTCTCCATAAATAATGCCCCCCCCAAAGGATATTCATCGTCAGCCGAGAACCCCTGTGAAAGTTGTGACTTCATATCCAACTTTTCTTCCTGAAAAACATAGAGATAATTTTGTGGGTCTAATATCCAGTACAAATGAAAAAGAGTATAACAGGACAATTAAACAAGGCAATCACACCGTTTGTTACTTTCAACAAATCCTTTGTGAGAATTAAATAACCATTGTGCGCGTTTTAGGATTAACTGACAATGAGCAATAGATGAAGGGGTGAAGTGTATTAACCTCTGATAGATTTTCAAACTTTGACACCAAGTGGGTCAAAAGTGTGTCTTTCAACTGTTGATCCTTTTATTCGATTACAGAGAGTGCATTCGCAGCAGCCACTTCATCATCTTGTGATCCATAGACTCCAGGTTTTGTAGACGTTGTCTGCAGCCTCAGATCTTCATCTAATGTAAGATGAGGATCCATATGTATACATACTAATATTTAACAGCTTTTCCTGTACTACTGAAATAGCAATGTATATTATTTATTTCTACGACTAAATAATATGAGATTGACTAAAAGACCCATTTGACATGGAAAATTTAACCTTTTTACTTAAGAATGGGTTGAATCAGGTTCTATTTCATCTCTAACCACTCAAATATATAACCGAAAAACATTAGCTTAGAAGGAAACAAGTTGAATGGGTCGCAAGTCACCCAACCATTTCATTCATAAAATTATGGTATATTATCAAGACAGTATGTGGTAATTGGTATGTAATCATTTGTTATGCACCTATTATATACAAGTTATTGAAAATTGTGGAAAAAATAAGGTGTTTGGGTCAACCCAATGTGACCCGTTACCCGGCCCATCCTTTTGACCAGCTTTAAGTAGCATGAAGCAAAAACTCACCGTTTCTTCCGTCAATGTGGATCTAACAATAGGAATCAACTCCAAAAACATGGCCCGCCTTTGCAGCAATAATAAGCATGTCTGATGCTAACTTGAAGAGAGACCTTCTCTGGGATGGTTGCAGACCACCTTCAAGATGTGCATAATGAAACTAAAAAAGTTAGGATAAAAGATAAATAAACATGAAATATGTATATATCAATGATTAAACAGAAGGAACAATCAAGGATCAATTACAGTCCCAAACAGTGTTTCAAGCCATCTTTATCATTACATGTTTTAGATTAAATAAGTAAGAAGTTGCATATATAAATAGACATACATACCCTCCCGCAAAAACAACAATCCTCTTTTGCATATGTGACTCTGGGCTACTGAGCAAACTACATATCTCATTATATGTATACCCCACAATGTCAAACAGAGTATTTGAACCTGCTTCTATTGCCTTTAATATCGTATCTTTTCTATTTCTTCAGTTCCTGAGAAATAAAACATATAGATTTGACTTACTGACCATAATGATAACATACTCATTTAGCCAATTCTACTACTAGTCTAGCCAAGAGTTAACTTGGCCTTTAACCCTTCTGATAGAAAAAAGGAAAATAATATCAAATTGATATGCATTTCATACCTAAGATATACACAAAGCATGTGTTTGGGCCACAGGTTAACCCTCCTTTGCATGGAAATCAAAGTATTTGGTGAAAGGTATAAAAATTTGTAATAGGATTGGAAGTAATCCTGCAAAAGAACTTAACTAACGAATACACTAATAATGGCAGTGTAAAAGTTATATTGAAGAAATAGCAAATATATTATTTGCATGAACAATTTATAATGTATGAGTGCCCTTACACTCATATTTCCACCAGCGTTGATGTCCAAGAAGGCACTTCCTTGTCTGTAGAAAATAGTTATAATCAATATCACTACTAATATGGCATATGATTGCTTCACCCGAGTTATACCTTATCTACCATATATCATATTGAAGTATCTTACCCCACACAATGATCACCAACTATCAAGGAGTTAGTGCTAACATTAAGCAATGCTAGATGTCCATTTGTATTCCCCTACATATCAAAATTACACTTTTGTCAAATATCTTAAAATTTTGATTTCAATTCTTATACAAGCAATAATAAACTAAAAATGAATAGAACATTGAGAAATAAAACAAACTAATTCGAACAGCAAAGAGTAAACTTGATTAAATACAGAATGATATCAAGTGGTAATTATTTACAGGATAAAAAATAATTCTCAATCTCTTCCCGCCAATTCAGATCTTTTATGTTCCTGACACTGTCGTACAATCACCAGACCAATCATCTACATCCCCAAAACAAAAAAACATAAAGAATTTATGAATATTACATGAATTAAAGTGAAATCATGTCTAAATAGCAATATGTAAAAAGGCGTTCGGTGTTTTGCTTGTTAATCATATAAGTTATAACCTTTGATAATGCGATTCATGGTGTTGTCATGGACCAAAAGACAAGCATCAGGATTGGTCTTCTGGACATTGGAATGACCTGAACATAAACAGTAAATAGAGCATCAAAGCAAAAATTGCTTCTGATTGTTAGAGATAGTAAATCAAAATATAAATCATGAGTGTTAACTATTGTTTTTGCTTACCATCAACGTGATCACGATGATGGTGAGTGACATACACAATTAACTTCCATGGTAAAGCAGCAACAATTTCTACACATATCTGAATAACATAATTCATGAACCATAAAACAAAAAGAATCGTGAATTAATGATGGTTGCGTTAGGTTTGGAGAGATCATTAGGGTTTTTTTGTATATTACCTTGCATGTATTCGGATTGGGCCTAAAATACAACTATTTTTACATCTCCTTATTTTTATCATTTTGGAAAATATAAATCAAAAAAACAGTTTAGTCTATTGGTTAGGTGTTTAAATAAGTTAACAATGAGCCAAGGTTCGATTCCAATGAATGTCTTTTTTAATAAAAGCGAACTTTATAAATTTAAAATTATAAAAATACTAAAACATATCCGAATTTTATAAATTAAACATTATTAAAACACTAAAATCAAATTAAATTTTAAAAAAGTGCCACATGTATTCATTGATGACATGGATTTATGATGTGGCATTATGGGATGCCATGTGGAATAATATGTGGCATGCCTCCTCTTATTTATAATGTGTGTATATATATATATATATATATATTCATATCATACATAACAACTAAACATAACATCCCCCCACTTGAGATGAACAATATGAGAATTCGGGGGGTCTTCAATGATCTTCAAAAATATGTCATCGACAAAAGCGTGATTCTTGAACCTTTCCACATGAACCTTGAACTTAGGCAAACAATGACTTCCCAATTACAAATAAAGACTACAGGTTAGGCTAAGGTGTATGGGTGTAACGAAACAATATTTTGGGTGAACAAAATGAAAGGAATGGCTCAGATGGGTGTATCTAGGGGTATCTTGCACTAAAGGTGAGTGCAACAAAAGGGTTTATCATGGGGGTCGAGAAGTCGAGGTGACTAATCGATAGACATACAAGGATAGGCTTTTTGGGTGATAATCCTATAATTGCCTTCTTAAACTGAAAATTCCAAATACATCGAGCTAACTCAACATACCTCGTCTATGGTCTCGAAATGATGCAAAGGCCAAGTTATAAAGTTTACAAGCTACCGGCACACTCATAATTTGGTGGATTGTAAATATTTGGAAACGGATAAGGCTAATCTCACCATATAATATCAAGGGTTATAATGTGCTCGCCTAAAATCTAATCTAGTTAGGTTAAGAAAAACATTTCAAAATTTTAAAAATGGCATAATTTTTCAAATTAAACTAGAAAAACGAGGGCAAAATAAAGTTCAATAGATAATTCTACTCCCGTCCCCACACTTGAAATGTACAAAGTCCCTTTTGTACAAAACGTTAAATAAAGGTGAAGAGAAAAGTATAATTTGAGCGAGAACTTCCCTGAAATTTTCTCCAAAAAGAAAGAAGGCCCACAAAAAGAATCGTGCCTTTACTTAAGCAACCACAAGAAAACCTCATTCCCTGAAATTACACTACCAACAAGCATAATTCTAAAAAAAGAAAAAGAAAAATGAAAAGAAACGTAACTCACTTTCGTAGGAATCACGGTTGAATTTAGCGTATGCAACAAGCCTTTTAAATCACTTGGTGTTCTAAGTGGACGAGTGTAGTCTCGTGGGCTTACAGGGAACATACCCACAAAGTTCATTAACAAACTAATACAAGGTTATTATGTTTAAAAAGGAAGAATTAATACAGAGGATAGTTACGTCGTACCTCCTAGAAGGAGTTACGCCGTAATTAATGCAAAACCTGGCAGACGCTACACAAGTGTTACATGTGATTACGCCGTAATTGGTAATGCACTGGGAAGAACTACTGAAAAAGGTGTGTTACGGCGTAACCATAAAAATGAGTTACGCAGTAACTGTGGACAGATCAGGTCCCCGTTCAGCATGCTGCAGAAACTTTCTCCGATTTCCTGCAAAAAATAGTTAAAAACACAAAACCCAACAGAAACAGAAATAAAACAAATAAAAGGGATAATTCGGGTTGTCTCCCGAAAGAGCACTTTTCTTTATTTACGAGTCTTTAAGTTAGACTCAAGGCCATGGGGCTAGAAGTGCTTGTTTGTCATTTCGTGGATATGGAAATCTCCACGTTGAATCCAACTGATAAGATTCTCATCCCGCCTATAGTCCGCGCCCAGTTCTAAACACCCCAAATAAAAATTCTTGATCTTTTGGTATGGGTGGTCAATACCTTTGGCCTTATATTCGTCACTAATATCAAGTAGTGGCCGAGTATGGCTTAACTGCTCCTTAGTCCAATTTTTAAAGTTCTTAATAGTTCTTAGCATTTTAAAAAATGTTTTATCTTTGCCAATCTTTAACCATACTAACCCTTCCTTCTCATTCTTAAAGGGTTTCCCGAAAATTATCCCGGTGAGCCCTTCCTCTACGAACTCGCTAGTGTCATCCAAAACCACAAAATCGACCAAAAATGAGTGAGTTCCAAAAAAGACATGAATGTTTGTCGCAATCCCCAGGAAATTGTTCCCTTTATATTCTAGTTCTTTTACTATAACTTGGTTGTAGCACTCTTTCAACATGATGTTTACTAGGGAATTTGTGTCGATGAAGGGATGGAAATCAATGAACCCAATCTTGCAAGAAATTTTCAAGTTATAGGGGTTTCTGTGATGGATTCGAGTTCCCATCTCATAAAACTTAGGCTGGTCAGATTGTGAAAAAGTCTCTTCAGAATTGTCGTGCCAATGAACCATGTCGACGTCACTAGAGAAATCATCAGCACTGATTCCAAAACCATCTTCTTCTTCAAAGTTGACAAACACATCAAAATCTTTCCCCGAAGCTATCTCGCCAAGATTTGAAGGAGTATTTGGGGGATCACTAAGAAACTCTTCCAATGCATCACCAAAATCGCCTATAGGGTCAATTGCGCAAAACTTTTTAGGGATAGAAAGAAGTTCATTAGATCCGAACGTAGCAACTTCCCCATTAGTTTCAAGAGTCATTTTTCGAGCAAAGACATCCACTTTTGCATGGGCAGTAGCGAGCATTGGTCTACCTAAAATGATAGGTATCCTGTTGTCTTCTAGAATATCTAGAATAACGAAATCCACCGGGAATAGGAACTTTTGATTTTTACCAATACATTTTCAACGATTCCTAAGGGTGATTGTATGGATCGATCAGCCATTTCTATTTTCATTTTTGCTGGTTTAAGATATCCATTACCCATGCGTAGGAACATTAAACGAGGCATTATGCTTATACTCGCTCCAAGATCAGCAAGAGCGTTACACATGTTAAGATTCCCGATCAAGCAAGGGAGAGTGATACAACCGAGATCTTTTTCCTTCTGCGGCAGTTCATTTCTTAGAGCTGTTGAACATCTCTTGTTTAGTTGAATTGTCTCATCGAGATCGTTATTTAATTCCTTTAAAACATTGTTAGGGTTAGTTATAATGGAATTAACTAGAGGGATGTTTACCAGGAGAGCTCCAATATTAAGGAGTAAGAGTTTCTCGAGATCTGCTTTCAGCGTCCTACCCACGTTCTCTACTTTTGGGCGGTATTTCTTGGAGATGGCTCTGTATGTTCCTTGAGATCTGCTTTCAGCCTCCTACCCACGTTCTCTACTTTTGTGTGTGGAGTGAATGATGAGAAATGCAAAATTTTGGGTGGTATTTATCGGCCAGATCTGGTTAATGCGTAACTTATGTTAAAAGTTACGCTGTAACATCCATTTCTTCGTATTTTGCTCTGGAAAAGCTGGTTACGGCGTAACATCAGGAATGAGTTACACCGTATCTTCAATAAATCATGGTTACACCGTATTTGTGGAAAGAGTTATGGCGTAGCTTGCAGCGGCGCGGAACATCATTTGACCTAATTAGTTACGTCATAATCCTAAGATGGAGTTACGCCGTAATCTTCAGTTGAGTTGGTTTTCGAAGTCACGCTTCTGTTACGGCGTAATGTGAGAGAAGGGTTATGTCGTAATTACTTTAAAATAGGCATACTATCATATATCTTCAATAAACTCTCCAAATCCATGTCTCATTAGCTCCAATACTCGTAAATTACCTGAAAGTGAAATATAGAGGAAAAAAGCGTAAATCCATATAAATGATATAAAATACGAGCATTATCGGGGAAAATTGACACTTAATATTCAACACTATTTGATGTTATCAGCAGCTCATATGAACATCACCATCTACTAAATGGACGTCAAAACCGCATTTCTGAATGGTCAACTTAAGGAGACAGTGTATGTTAGCCAGCCAGAAGGTTTCGTTGATCCAGAGTTCTCTAATCATGTCTATAAATTGAACAAGGCTCTCTATGGTCTCAACCAAGCCCCTCGGGCATGGTATGATAAGTTGTCATCATTCTTGCTTGCTCATAATTTCTCCAAAGGATCAGTCGACCCCACATTGTTTATTCAATATCACGGGCCACCCATCTTAATTGTTCATATTTATGTGGATGATATCATCTTTGGTTCTACCCACAAAAAGTACTCAAACGCTTTTTCAAAACTAATGAAAACAAATTTTGAAATGTCCATGATGGGTGAACTTACGTTCTTCTTAGGACTACAAGTTCATCAATCACCCCGTGGTATTTTCCTTAGTCAGTCCAAATATGCTCTTGAAAATTTGAATAAACATGGAATGCAAACTTGTGACACCTATAATGTGACACCTATAATACACCAATGGCACATACCAACAAACAAGATACTGATTTACATGGGAAACTGGTTGACCCTACCAAATACTGTAGTATTATTGGGTCTCTCATGTATTCAACAACCAGTAGACCCGATATAGTATTTGTTGTATATCTTTGCTCCCATTATCAGTAAAGACCAACTAAAAAACACCTCTCAGAGGCTAAAAAGTCCTCTGATACGTCAAGGGAACCATTAACTTGGGGATCTGGTATCCGAAGGATTCTTGTTTTGAACTAATTGCATTTTTAGATGCTGATGATGCATGATGCTTAGATACACATAAAAGTACCTCTAGAGGTTTACAATTCCTTGGTGATAAATTGGTCTCATGGCAATCGAAGAAGCAGGACTATACATCGTTTTCGTCAACTGAAGCAGAATATGTAGCCATGACTGCGTGTTGTGCTTAAGTAATCTGGATGAGATTAGAAGAGAGAAATATTATATGAGAGAGTTTGTAAGAAGAGGGGTTAGTTACAATGAAGAAATGGCTCATTATTTATAGGCAAAAAATCACTACTGTTCTCCACGGATCCCTTACATGAGGGATCCGTCTAGTGTAAACTGGGGGATCCGATAGGATGCTCCTCCTATTTGGGTTATGGGTCATGGATCATAGGTTACGAGTTATATTCTTTGGATCATGGGTATCCAAATAGATACAATGTATCTAGAAGATGCAATGCATCTTGTCAATGGGTCATGGGTTAGCTCCATGGGTTATGGATTTGCTCCATGGGTATGGCTCATGGGTTATGGATTTTACCCATCCTAATAAACTATTACAACAAATGAATTATTACAACAATTTATATTAAATGACTATATATGAAAATGCTTTACAAAAATAACATGTATCCTTATAATTTTACTTATGATAACTTTATATTTGTTATCAACAAAACACAAATAGATCGCTAAATATGAATAAACGTTTTTACGATTTATTTGTATTAACAATATTGATCTCTTATTCTTGTTGACTCATTTACCTTATATGGTTCGTATATCTTGATTTCTTATTCTTGTTGACTTATTTACCTTATATGATTCATATAACTTGATTTTTTATTCTTGTTGACTCATTACTTTACGATTATCGTATTCGTGTTATCGGTTGATCTCTCATTTCGTTTGGCTCATTCGACTTATGATATTGGTTCGGTTAATCCTTGATTTCTCATTCTTTTGACAGATGATATTCGTTTCAGCAAGAGCTTATGTTTTTCTTCTTTGTACTTATATATGTTTTGATTATTTATTTTGTTATATTTTTGTTCACTGAGCTTTTTAAGTTCAACAACATTTTATTTTCCATGCGGCAGGTACCAAGTGGGATGTTAGGCTTTGATGTGCTGAGAGTAGAAGCATTAGAGTGGACCGACCCCAGTTTACCTTCTCTTTTGGACTCATTTTGAAGAACATTTGATTTGATATTTCATCTGGCTTCAACTTGTTGGATTATGTATTTCCTTTTGAAGTCATTCATTTATATGACTTGTTATTTTATTTAAAGACTTCCGCTTGCATTTATATCCTTCGTATGACACCATTATGTGACATTTTGACCCGTGTTGGGTTGGGGTGTTACAATTATGGTATCAGAGCTTCGAGTTCGTCTTGTTGAACCTTAGGAATGACCTTTGAGGATTTTGGTAGATATTAGGCTTCCGTTTGTTTCGACTTATTCTGTTTAGTTGGACCTTTTTGTTCAGATTTGATTTCGATATTCTTTTGTCTTCGCTGATTTGACTTTCCTCCTTCCAAATTTGGTTTTGTCTATTTGTCTTCGCGGATTAGTTTGTTGATCATTTAGATGGTGGCTACTCTTAGAATCAAAGATGATGATTCGAAATCCTGAGTTGCTACAATAGTTGCTGAGATAGAGAGGTTCATGAAGAAGCCACATTCGTTTAGTACAGCTGTCATCCCAGTTAAGTTAAAGACAAGATTACTTGTGTCGAGAAGATCATTGGAGTATTGCGAGAAAGCTGGACAAAATAACAAGAGGAGCACAGACGGAGACGAGATTCAAATAACGGGCACTCGGAAGGCATACGAGCAGAAGAACTATGACCGGCGTATTTTAGATAGGCGGAGAAAATACTACCAGAAGTTTGGGCGTATTGGTGGTCAGCAGTTCAGCCATGCTACTAGTTCGTCGTATCAAATAAGAGATGCTGAGAAGATTTCATCCGCTTCGTGTGATTTGGTGGGGGCATCAGGCCTATGATTGTCTTGAGAATGGTGGAAGATAGAGTTTTCGTGTTAGGATTTAGTAAATCCAGTTATTAAAGTGTCGGTCACCTCAAGTATATGTAATCATTACAAAGCTCGTAGTCGTAGTTATTTAATGTTAGGTAGTATATAGTTAAGTAACACCGTGGAGGACGGACGGGTCTTTACCCACTGTATGCCTGATACACAGCCCGTAGGTGGCGTTTATGTATGATACTATAAATACCCTCTACCTCCCAAGGTAGAGGGTTGGAGCTCATAATAAGATTATACTTTCTCTCACTAAGTTCCCTAAACCTCTAAACTTTCTCTCTCTAAAACCCATAGTGTACGCCCCTTTATGATCATGGTTTGTTGTGTTTGTGAAATCCAATATGTTACAAATGGTATCAGAGCCATGGTTTGATCATCCCTCTTACATATTCTTGGATTTCTAGTGGTTTTATATGGTTTTTGGGTTTGAAAAAGTTTAGTGGTATTTGCATCATTTGGACCATTTCTTGTGTTAAAGTTTGGATTTTGATTGTACTTTTGTGTTTAGAATCATAAGGAGCTGTTAGAATGCTTTAGAGAAACATGTCCTAAATCCTTATGTGAGAAAGATAAAGATGTGATACCTTGTTCTATGCCTAGTGCTAAGTATGCAACCCATTCTATGCCCAGTATCAAGAAAGTAAATTTCAATGTGCCTTCAAGTAGCTCAGATCCCAGCACTTCTAAACCTGAAATGCAAAAAGTAGCAAATCCAACTAATGTTCCCATTCCCTCTACAGGAGTAGAAAGTGACACCAAAGCGAGCAGGTCAAAGCCTCAAGGAAACACAAAGAATAATAGGACCTTGCAAGCTAGGAATGTTCAATGGAAGAGAGTAGAAGATCAGGAAGAATTTGAATAAAACGAATCATGTTGATTCTAGTGTTAGCTCTAAGCGTGTTGTAATTAATGGGAATTCTGCTACTTTTGGCAAAACATGTAATGATGATTGCTTGGTTTCTGTTACTAATCATGTATGTGGTGTGAATGATTTGATTAATGCTGTTAAATACCCAGTTAAAATTGTTAATGCCAAAAATCAAGCTAAGAAGGCTAGAAAGCAAAGGCGGAAGAAGGTTAGAAAACATTGGAAACCCACAGGAAGAAAATTTCGTAATATAGGTTATCAGTGGATACCTACTGGCCGCAAATTTAATCTTAATGAGTTGTGCCCTAAATTTTCTAAGTCAATGCCCATTAGGAAATGGATGCCCACTGGTAGAACTATACCTTTAAGAAGTGAACATGCTTTGAATAGATCCATTGTTTCTACTAGCCCGACATCTACCACTAATGATTTTATTGACTCTGTTTCTGATGTGGATGTTCCAATCTCTTTGTCTAACCAAGTGGAACCCTTTTTTGCATGGGGTTCCCAATTATCCAGTTATCCATTCTTGTCTGTGTTCAACTGTAGGTCGTTGAAATCGTTCTGTGGTACCTGGACTCAGGCTGTTCCAAGCATATGACTGGAGATCGCTCGCGGCTCATGAACTTCGTGAGTAAATTCATCGGGACTGTTAGATTCGGGAATGACCATTTTTGGTGCAATTATGGGTTATGGAGACTGTGATGTTGGCAATAGTGTAATCTCCAGGGTATATTATGTAGAAGGTCTTGGTCATAACCTATTTTCTGTTGGTCAATTCTGTGATTCCGATCTAGAGGTGGCTTTTAGAAAACATACTTGTTTCGTTAGAGAACTTGATGGTGTGGAACTTTTAGAGGAACACGGGGTTCAAACCTATACACCATCTCTATCAAAGACATGATGAAGTCTTCTCCAATCTGCTTGTTGTCAAAGGTTTCGAAAACAAAGTCATGGTTATGGCATCGTCGTCTCAATCACTTGAACTTCAGCACCATTAATGATCTTTCCAGAAAGGACCTTGTAAGAGGCTTACCCAGATTAAAGTATGAAAAAGATCATCTTCGTCAGCATGCCAATTGGGAAAAAGCAGGAAATATGCCCACAAACCCAAACATGCAAACTCAGTTATGGAAGTTCTTCATACCCTTCATATGGATTTGTGCGGACCAATGAGAGTGCAAACGATAAATGGGAAGAAATATGTTTTAGTCATTGTTGATGACTACTCTCGATTTACTTGGGTTAAGTTTTTGAGGATAAAGGATGAAACTCCAGATGTCATCATCAAACTTATCAAGCAGCTTGAGGTTCGACTTAACAAGACTGTTAGAATTATTCGAACAGACAATGGCACTGAGTTTGTTAATAAAGACCTAAGTCAATTTTATGAAAGCATTGGAATCAGTCATCAAAGAAGTGTTCCACACAAGGCCTCAACAGAATGGTGTAGTTGACCCTTGTTGAAGCTGCAAGAACTATGCTAATTTATTCAAAGGTTCTAATGTTTCTTTGGGCTAAAGCCATTGCCACTGCTTGCTACACCCAAAATCGTTCCCTCATACACACCACTCATGGAAAAACTCTATACGAACTTGTCCATAAACGAAAACCTGATCTCTCCTACCTTCGTGTATTTGGTGCTTTGTGCTATCCAACGAATGACGGTCAAGATTTAGGTAAATTAAGAGCCAAGGCGGACATTGGAGTTTTTGTGGGTTAAGCATCAAACAAGAAGGGTTGCCGAATCTACAACAAAAGAACTCGAGATATCATGGAAACTATTCACGTCACGTTTGATGAGCTGTCTGGGCAAATGGCTCCAGGACAATCAAGTTCTGGAGTCGCATCTTAACCTTAATCAAGTAGTCCCATTAGTTCTTATCTTGTACGAAATCCCTCACCAGCAACTCCATATGTACCTCCTTTAGAAGATGATTTGAAAAAAAAATTTGATCCAATGTTTGATGAACACTATGAGCCAATTGCTAATGATCTGTCAAATCCATCAAGAGAGGCTGCTCCTATCCCTCTCAACGTAGATAACCCTTCCGTTTCTATGTCATTGTGTCAAGAAGTGCCTACTGCTGATCACTCAGTCTCATCATCAATTCCTCAATCATCAAGTGTACATCATGGAATTGTTTCTGGCACCTATGATGGTGATAACCCCTTTGCTACTCCCGAAGATGCTCCCTTTGAGAACATATTTGCTCCTAAACCATCATCAGAACCATCTTCATCAAGGGAAAACGACTTTGCTACTGCAGTTCCTCAACAACAACCACATGAACACCTTAGAAAATGGATACACGACCATCCATTGGACAACATCATTGGAAACCCCTGTCGTCTAGTATCCACTCGTAAACAACTTGCAACTGATGCCTTATGGTGCTTCTTCAACTCTGTACTATCCAAGGTCGAACCAAAAGACGTTAAAACTGCCATGAATGAAGACAACTGGTTCAATGCCATGCAAGAAGAAATTCATGAGTTCGATCGACTAGATGTATGGGAATTAGTACCTGCTCCTGACTATGCTATGATCATTGCTCTAAAGTGGATCTTCAAAGTGAAACTTGATGAGCATGGTGATGTGTTAAAGAACAAGGCTCGATTAGTTGCAAAAGGATACCGTCAAGAGGAGGGTATTGACTTTGAAGAACCATTTCCTCCAGTTGCACGTATCGAGGAAATCAGAATCTTCCTGGCTAACGCTGCAAGTAAGAACATGGTAGTCTATCAGATGGATGTAAAGACGGCTTTTCTTAACGGAGATCTTAAAGAAGTCGTATACGTCAGCCAACCTGAAGGTTTTGTGAATCCAGAGCATCCTGCTCATATCTATCGCTTGAAGAATGCTCTTTACAGTTTGAAGCAAGCTCCAAGGGCATGGTACGATACGCAATCAAAGTTTCTTCTATCTACTGGATTCAGCAAAGGAGTAGTTGATCCGACATTGTTCACCAGAAAGTCAGGCAAACACTTAATTCACGTTCAAATCTATGTTGATGATATTATTTTTTCCTCGACTGACCCCAATGAATGTGACCGTTTTTCTAAGGAGATGGGCTCCAAATTTCAAATGTCAATGATGGGAAAAAAGTCATTTTTCTTGGGATTACAAATTTCACAAAGTCCCGAAGGCATTTTTATCAATCAATCTAAATATGCTAATGAGATTTTAGAGAAATTTGGATTTGATTCTTGTGACCTTGTTGACACTCCCATGGTGGAGCGTACTAAACTGGATGAGGACCTCTCAGGGATCATGGTTGACCAGACTAAATATCGTAGTATGATTGGATCCATGATGTACCTTACTGCCTGTAGACCAGACATTATGTTCGCTGTATGCATGTGTGCTAGATACCAGGCTAAGCCTACCAAAAAGGACCTTGAAGCGGTTAAACGGGTCTTTCGGTATCTCCAAGGAACCATCAACATGGGTCTTTGGTACCCGAAGGACACTGGTATGTCACTAACAGCCTATGCAGATGCTGACCATGCAGGATGTCAAGATACACGTCGAAGCACGTCTGGAGGTGCTCAATTTTTGGGTGATAAGCTTGTGAGCTGGTCTTCAAAGAAACAAATGAGTACTTCTATATCCTCTACAAAGGCTGAATACATATCCATGTCATCTTGTTGTGCTCAAATCCTATGGATGAGATCCCAATTATCTGACTATGGCTTTGAATTCAACAAAATCCCTTTGTATTGTGATAACAAAAGTGTCATTGCTCTCTCATGCAACAACGCTCAACATTCAAGAGCAAAGTATATCGACATTCGACATCATTTCATCAGGGATCAAGTGGAGAATGGTGTGGTGGAACTGTATTTTGTGAGGACTGAATACCGGTTAGCAGACATCTTCACCAAAGCTCTTGCTAGAGAACGTTTTGAGTTTATCCTTCCACGACTTGGTCTAAAGAGTCTACAACCGGAAACACTCAAACGCCTTCAAGAGGAAGAAGTGGAGTAAAAGTTTTTTCTTCATCCATCTCTTGTATATATTTATTCAAAAAGCGAAATACAAAATTATAAAACCCACAAATGAAAATATAAAAATATAAAATTTGAAAAAATCCATAAAAATCAGAAAATCTTTGAAAAGGCTAATTTAAAAAAATAAAAACAAAAGGCTTATAGTCATTTCCCATCTTTTCTTTTATTCGATTTCATCTACGGTCTTTGAGTTGTCATTCAAAGAGTGACACGGGTCTTTAGATGAAGTTCGAATGTACATAATTTAAAAAAAATAAAAAAATTGTGAGAAATAAAAACAAAAGGCTTATAGTCATTTCAGATTATACCCCGTTTTTAAAGAAAGAACAGAGCCATACTTTATCTTATTTTTCAAATCTCATGCTCTGATTCTAAAAACAAATGTTTGTCACTAAATAGACGAATGTTTCCTTCACAAATATTTTTCCTTCTATAAATTCTTCTGAAAAATATTTGTTATCTAAATGAAAACTAATAAAAATAACTCGGACTCAATTTTTGAAAATCATCTGGACTTGACATTTGTCAAAATCTCTATCTCTCAATCAACAACTTATGTCATTGATTGAGGGGGAGAATGATTTCAATTAAATCAAAAGGTTATTTGTCATACTCAAGCATGTTTAATCTTTGGAGTTTAAAGTCTCAGATTTGATCCTTATCGGTTAAATGTTTTCATAAGTAAGTCACAATTCTCCTCAAAAGCTTTCAAAATCAATTTAAATATACAGAGATCACAAATCTCAAATGATTTGAAAATTGTGATCGGGGGAGAATTTGTGATTTAAATTGGATTTAAACTGATAATTCGATAAATGGTTTTATAGTGATTTACAAGCTCTCCTCCCTACATGTGCCAAACGATTTCAAATTTTCCATGCACATGTTAAGGGGGAGCATCTATTTCAAACCAAAAAGGATTGAAACGTGATTGATTTGCTTCAAAGTGCAGGTTTTCCCAAATATGTGCAAAACACTTTCAAATCTCTATGCACATATTGAGGGGGAGCAACTTTTTGAAAACCAAATTCTTTCCTAAATCACAAGCCATTAACACTGGAGTAGCCAATGTTTAGGTGTGTAAAACCATGGTACATTAATAACCATATGATTTTTAGCAAATCACTAGCTATCAACGGATTTGATAACTCTCTACCAATAGCCGTTTGCTTTTGGACTAGTAAGTTCTTGCAACCATGGTGAACTAATTACCATATAAATGGTTTTTCCATAGCCTTTACCACAAGCCATTTTCTTGTGGGCTAGCCAACTCTTCACTATTACAGATATGGTGAGTTGAAAACCATACAATTTTTAGTAAATTGTCAACTAAAAACGGATTTGATAATCACATCAAAGTCGTACCCTCATGATCAGTCAAACTCTTTCTTGTTTATAAAACATGGTGAGTTGATTACCATCAGATGTTGTTCTCAAAACAATTTGTTGCTGTAATGTCACACCCCCATATTACATGTTTTGCAGCGGAATGGAATTTCTGGGGGTTGACTGTCATAGCATCACAATCACAGTTATATTGAACGACCTAAAGTGTCATTTGGAAAATACATCGTTTGATTTAGTAAAATAATCAGAGTTTACAAAGTATAGGTCCCAAATGAAAATCATCATGTGCGGAAATAAGTTTGATACAATCCAAACGATGTTTTAAAGTGCATAAAATCCATGTGAGACGCCTCGTCACTGCGACTCTATCATAAATCCTTATGTATGACATGTTGTATATGCCTTAGATACCTGAAAATACATTGCTAAAAGTGTCAACACAAAGGTTGAGTGAGTTCATATAGTTTATGTAAATGTTTTCTACGACTACCACAAGTATAGGCCATGTATGACAAATATGTCACATAAAAATGTTACAATTGCTATAAGCACATGAAATCGAAGCTAGACTGTTCATGATGTTCGCCCCAACAGAGTGTGTGCCAAACAACTCAATAATGATAACAAATGAAATGCATCCATTTGACCAGTTGGAACTACCAACCCGGATGGAGGAGTCATCCTCAATAGATCTATTCACTCACCCTTGCTTCTTCCGGAATTAACGGTTCATGATTATGAAATGGGGACATTCAATTGGCATGAGGTAACTTAAGCAATGTAAATGAATTTGATATACTTGGTATTGTAATAAAAATGATGTGCAATGTATTCTCCCCCGTAGGTTTGAAAATAAGTATAAACATGTACAACGGGGCTATGAAAACTCACTTGGTACAATGATGCGATGGCAAAAGTGAGTACACTGAAATGAAGCGCACATCTCTAACCGAGAGCTATTATGAATGATATGATCTATAATAAGTTATGATGTAATGTTATGCATGCAACTCGTATGATATCTATACCACTTGTGAATTCTTGAAAATAACGTTTATCGTCGAAAAATAATCTTATAACGTCTTGACAATTTATAAATTACTTTACAAGTATTTATGTTGAAATGATATCCTACGATAATCATTTAGTGATTTATTATGAAATTATAGCTTTTCGTCGTAAAACAATGTCATTTGACAATTCATGAAAGTGACAAAATGGCCTCGAAAAGCTAGTCGTAAAATGGTGCATATCGAGTGTTAGGAAACAAACTCAACGGTTTTGGAAAGCTTGTAGCATTATCTCAAAGTTTTAGCTTTTAAATTTTCGTCATAGAGGTCTCGATCATGGAGAAAAACATTGGTAAAGTAGGGTACTTGTACCAAAAATATTGTTTAAGGGTAACTTTCGGCAAAGTTTGAGTGACCCTATTTAATTCGTTACAACTCCTTTTGACGAACGGTTGAAAATTTTGGAAAACAGGCTAGGCAAACTTACTTTTACTAGAAGACATAGTTTTCTAAAAAGTATTCCATCGATGTTAAAAACGACTCTTAACATGGTCCTTAGCGGCAACTAGTTTTTGTCTAAAAGGAAAATATATAAGTTATACTTGTAATAAAAGTTACGACAACCTTGTTTAAAATGTGAATAACTTGGTCGTTATATGTCCGTTTTCTACGTTTTATATGTCCGTAGCTTCGTGTTAAAGTATACTAATATATTTTTGATAAATCGACTCATTTAGATAACGCTTGAGACTCATTTTTGACTCGTAAAAATTTGGACAGCATGCTGATTTTTCCGGAAATATAGTTTTCGTCGTTAAACTTGAAAATAGCATAACTTTTTCGTTATAACTCCGTTTTAACCCGTTCAAGCGAGCACGTTTTCGTTTTAAAATATATTTTCTGAATATCTAGCCCAAAACATTTTACAAACTGTCGAATTTTCCAGATTTAGCAAAAATGATCAGACCCTTATTTATAGTTGTCGAAAATGATTTCTCTCGCGTAATACTTATTCTAACCACTTCAAATCAATTCCAAAGCTATTCTAAACCTACCATACACCTTCTTAGGGTGTCATGGGTTCCTAAACATCATTAAAAATGATATGTTTCAAGGGATAATTATAGGATGATATATATTCATTATAAGTACTTAAAAACAAATAAAGTGGTATAGATAATCATATAACTTGCATGTTTTCTTCAAGCATGATAAAATGACCAAAGTATGAATATGAAAGATTGAAAATGATTATGAAATGCTTACTCGTAAAGTGATGAGGTTTATAGAACAAGGTTTTTCCTAATTACCCTAGGTTTTTATTTCAAACCCTTAATTAAGAGTATGCTAGTGTGTATATTTTAGCTTGATCCTTGAAAAATCTTGGTTTCTTCTTGCTCTATCTCCTTGGCCGGTTATGGTGTAGAAAATGGGAGAGGATATATTTATTTTTCACCTAAGATATAATGTAAGTATGTTTTAGTTTAATATTAAAGATAGATACATGTATGTCTATGCTAGTGTAGAAGATTCTTATAAAATCCTTGTGAGTCACCATGGGAAGTCGGCAAGGATTAAAAAAAAGAACAAGGGGTAAGTTTTTGAATGACTAAATATATAAGAGTATAAGTATAATAGATAATTTGTGAGTTAAAATAGATATTTAGGGCAGCGTTAGCTAGAAATAAATTTTAACGGAACAAAATAAAATATATCAAAGTCATAAAAATTATAAAAATACATTTCTTACAAAAATTTAGTGAAATAATAATTATCGAGTAGTATTTACGAAAAATCGTCGTAATTATATAAATATAACAATTTATATACAAAATAAATTTAAAACACCGGGTAAACTTATAATATAATTTTTATAATCTTAATATGAGTATAAAAAAATATATTAGGATAATTTTTGGATGTGTCGGATCAAATGTTCAAAATAATTGATTACGCGATAGCGTTTATTTAATAGAAATTATACGTTTAATGAAAAATGCAAAACAATGCATGAAATAATATGATATGGTGATACTAATGATATGTAAACTAATACTAGTCTATATGAAATGTCCTCGATGATATGTTCATGAATTCGCAGCTAAACCCTTACGGTTACGCGAATTTGATACTCGTAAACCTTGTTTACAAAAAATGATGAATAGTGAATCATGAATAGTGATTTTCTCCTAGAATGAATAGTTTTCATGAATAGTAAAATTTTGAAATACGTTCTCAGAATATCAAATCGACTTCAAAAATGATGAATAGTAACTGATGAATAGTAACTTCCCGAGATGAATAGTAAAAATTTCCAAAGTTTGTAAAATGACCGGAAATTACGAGTTGTCACATTCGCCCACCCAAAAAGGAATTCAGTCCCTGAATTCAGTTCGGGTTGGTCTATCGAATTTTGAGTTTGTGATGATTAACGAGAAGAGAAGACATGAGGAAGTGTCGTTACGGTTATCTATGATTAAGAGTGTATAAACATCGCGATAGAGAAAATATTAGAAGAATATCTCCGATGAGCATCACTTTGACTTTTGGAATATGTGAAAAAATTTGCTTGCACTAAGATTTATAAATAACTGCTCCCAACATAACATGATCCCTCCAGAATTAGACATAGTTAGCTAGGCTATGTATATTTAAGGAACGATAATGTGACATTCGGTTTAGTTGTTATAATTCTCAATGTTTACAAAGATTTAAACCATGTCGTTAAAATAGCAGTTAAGGTAAAAGGAAGTAAAATTCTCGTAAGTGATAACAAATCGAGAAGAAAATAAAGTATGCTAGATGAGAATATTTTACAACGAGTGGTTTATCAAACAATAATACATCTTAAGTTATAAAGATCCGGATACGATGGATGACATAAACTTAGTACGACATAGTGTATAGGGAAATAAGACTGTTAATTTCTAAACTTCTTCAGTCTTCTGCGTTGTTGAGACCATGACGAGCTTCTCCTCCTTCTAACATGCATTCTTTCCCATTAGCACCTTCAACTTGTTGACCTTGGTTTTGAGGACATTGATTCCGATAGTGTCCTTGCTCCCCACATCCGAAGCATGTGACAATGGCTTTATCCCTACAATCCCTGGCGAGGTGTCCTGATTTTTTTTTTTTTTTTTTTTTTTTTTTGGCATTTGTGGTACTTGGCAGGGCAAGGACCCGAGTGATGAAACTTACATCGATTACATAGTGGGTGAGTTCCAGCATAACCTCTGCCTTGTGTTGGTGCAGCAATATAAACCTTTGCAGCTCCTTGCCTTCTATTCTGTTGTTGATAATGGTTAGTGTTATGGTTTTGGTTGTTGTTATTATAACCTCTTTGGTCATTTTCCCATTTCCTTTTGTTGTTATTAGTTTGGTTGTCGTTGTTGTTGTTGTTGATGTTGTTGTTGTTGTTGTTGTTGTTGTTGTTGTTGTTGTTGTTGTTTTTGTTGTTGTTCTGGTTATTGTCGATAATGTTTTCCCTTTTCACAACTTGAGCCATGACTTTTTGAGTCATCCGGATAGTCTCTTCAATCGTTTGTGGATCGGAAAATGTTACATCTCCTTGAATACATTGTGGAAGTCCTCCAATAAAATTTTCCAGTAGTTTCTCATTGTCCAAAACCATAGTTGGATAAAAGGCAGCCAACTCTTGAAACCTTCTGATGTAACAAAGTCTAGCAGTTTCAGCAGCAGCCGCGGCCTCGGCAGCAGCAGCTACCATTGCTCGTTCTTTCCTTAGTGCCTCGGCTATACTATCCTTTACATACTTTTGGATAGCAGCTTGTGTCATAGCTGGTGGAGCTTTCTTCGGCGCCATAACTCTTCAAAATGAGAGGAAAAATGAGACCTAGCAAAGTCCTATGTTAAAAATAAACGCTCTAAGGAGATGTGATAGGAGGTGATAAGTTTGAGGTTATTTTTTTTTCAAAATGATCGACGGGTTCCTAAGAAATGGGTTATGAGATGTTGTAAGTGCTTCAATGTATGATGGTTTAGTGACTTAATGTGTGAATAACGTGTAACTCGACATGTTGGTGATGAACAAAGGAGTGAGAGTGACTTCGCCCTACTTAAAGGTTTTATCTCGGCATTCGACGTTATTAGTGATGAGTCAACTGATATTAAAATTGTGATAGAAAATGACAAGGCATTCTCCACGTTGGAGTATGAAGAAAGGATAATGGGATGGGTATTTAAAGGCATCCATTTGACAATCGATTTGAAATGAAAGTAAATAACTCGAAAAATGTACGTATAAACCGCATGTAAAGTGAATATGCACTTATGATGAAATGATGAGATGCTATGATGATGTAGTTATAGTCTAGGGTCAACGATGCAACCTAGTTCTCTATAACCGAAGCTCTGATGCCAATCTGTCACGCCCCCAAATTACCTGTTTTGCAGCGGAATGGAATTCCTGGGGGTTGACTGTCATAGCATCACAATCACAGTTATATTGAACGACCTAAAGTGTCGTTTGGAAAATACATCGTTTGATTTAGTAAAATAATCAGAGTTTACAAAGTATAGGTCCCAAATGAAAATCATCATGTGCGGAAATAAGTTTGATACAATCCAAACGATGTTTTAAAGTGCATAAAATCCATGTGAGACGCCTCGTCACTGCGACTCTATGATAAGTCCTTATGTATGCCATGATGTATATGCCTTAGATACCTGAAAATACATTGCTAAAAGTGTCAACACAAAGGTTGAGTGAGTTCATAGAGTTTATGTAAATGTTTTATACGACTACTACAAGTAAAGGCCATGTATGACAAATATGTCACATAAAAATGATACAATTGCTATAAGCACATGACACTGAAGCTAGACTGTTCATGATGTTCGCCCCAACAGAGTGTTTGCCAAACAACTCAATAATGATAACAAATGAAATGCATCCGTTTGACCAGTTGGAACTACCAACCCGGATGGAGGAGTCACCCTCAATAGATCTATTCACTCACCCTCGCTTCTTCCGGAATTAACGGTTCATGATTATGAAATGGGGACATTCAATTGGCATGAGGTAACTTAAGCAATGTAAATGAATTTGATATACTTGGTATCGTAATAAAAATGATGTGCAATGTATTCTCCCCCGTAGGTTTGAAAATAAGTATAAACATGTACAACGGGGCTATGAAAACTCACTTGGTACAATGATGCGATGGCAAAAGTGAGTACACTGAAATGAAGCGCAAATCTCTAACCGAGACCTATTATGAATGATATGATCTATAATAAGTTATGATGTAATGTTATGCATGCAACTCGTATGATATCTATACCACTTGTGAATTCTTGAAAATAACGTTTATCGTCGAAAAATAATCTTATAACGTCTTGACAATTTATAAATTACTTTACAAGTATTTATGTTGAAATGATATCCTACGATAATCATTTAGTGATTTATTATGAAATTATAGCTTTTCGTCGTAAAACAATGTCATTTGACAATTCATGAAAGTGACAAAATGGCCTCGAAAAGCTAGTCGTAAAATGGTGCATATCGAGTGTTAGGAAACAAACTCAACGGTTTTGGAAAGCTTGTAGCATTATCTCAAAGTTTTAGCTTTTAAATTTTCATCATAGATGTCTCTATCATGGAGAAAAATATAGGTAAAGTAGGGTACTTGTACCAAAAATATTGTTTAAGGGTAACTTTCGGCAAAGTTTGAGTGACCGTATTTAATTCGTTACAACTCCTTTTGACGAACGGTTGAACATTTTGGAAAATAGGCTAGGCAAACTTACTTTTACTAGAAGACAAAGTTTTCTAAAAAGTATTCCATCGATGTTAAAAACGACTCTCAACATGGTCCTTAGCGGCAACTAGTTTTTGTCTAATAGGAAAATATATAAGTTATATTTGTAATAAAAGTGACGACAACCTTGTTTAAAATGTGAATAACTTGGTCGTTATATGTTCGTTTTCTACGTTTTATATGTACGTAGCTTCGTGTTAAAGTATACTAATATATTTTTGATAAATCGACTCATTTAGATAACGCTTGAGACTCATTTTTGACTCGAAAAAATTTGGACAGCATGCTGATTTTTCCGGAAATATAGTTTTCGTCGTTAAATTTGAAAATAGCATAACTTTTTCGTTGTAACTCCGTTTTAACCCGTTCAAGTGACCACGTTTTCGTTTTAAAGTATATTTTCTGAATATCTAGCCCAAAATATTTTACAAACTGTCGAATTTTCCAGATTTAGCAAAAATGATCAGACCCTTATTTATAGTTGTCGAAAATGATTTCTCTCGTGTAATACTTATTCTAACCACTTCAAATCAATTCCAAAGCTATTCTAAACCTACCATACACCTTCTTAGGGTGTCATGGGTTCCTAAACATCATTAAAAATGATATGTTTCAAGGGATAATTATAGGATGATATATATTCATTATAAGTACTTAAAAACAAATAAAGTGGTATAGATAATCATATAACTTGCATGTTTTCTTCAAGCATGATATAATGACAAAAGTATGAATACGAAAGATTGAAAATGATTATGAAATGCTTACTAGTAAAGTGATGAGGTTTATAGAACAAGGTTTTTCCTAATTACCCTAGGTTTTTATTTCAAAACCTTAATTAAGAGTATGCTAGTGTGTATATTTTAGCTTGATCCTTGAAAAATCTTTGTTTCTTCTTGCTCTATCTCCTTGGCCGGTTATGGTGCAGAAAATGGGAGAGGATATATTTATTTTTCACCTAAGATATAATGTAAGTATGTTTTAGTTTAATATTAAAGATAGATACATGTATGTCTATGCTAGTGTAGAAGATTTTTATGAAATCCTTGTGAGTCACCATGGGAAGTCGGCAAGGATTAAAAAAAAGAACAAGGGGTAAGTTTTTGAATGACTAAATATATAAGAGTTTAAGTATAATAGATAATTTGTGAGTTAAAATAGATATTTAGGGTAGCGTTAGCTAGAAATAAATTTTAACGAAACAAAATAAAATATATCAAAGTCATAAAAATTATAAAAATACATTTCTTACAAAAATTTAGTGAAATAATAATTATCGAGTAGTATTTACGAAAAACCGTCGTAATTATATAAATATAACAATTTATACACAAAATAAATTTAAAACACCGGGTAAACTTATAATATAATTTTTATAATCTTAATATGAGTATAAAAAAATATATTAGGATAATTTTTGGAAGTTTCGGATCAAATGTTCAAAATAATTGATTACGCGATAGCGTTTATTTAATAAGAAATTATACGTTTAATGAAAAATGTAAAACAATGCATGAACTAATATGATATGGTAATACTAATGATATGTAGACTAATCCTAGTCTATATGAAATGTCCTCGATGATATGTTCATGAATTCGCCGCTAAACCCTTACGGTTACGCGAATTTGATACTCGTAAAACTAGTTTACGAAAAATGATGAATAGTGAATCATGAATAGTGATTTTCTCCGTGAATAAATAGTGTTTCGTGAATAGTAAAATTTTGAAATACGTTCTCAGAATATCAAATCGACTTCGAAAACGATGAATAGTAACTTCCCGAGATGAATAGTAAATATTTCCAAAGTTTTTAAAATGACCTAAAATTACGAGTTGTCACATGTAATCTTGTGCTTCAAAAAGTATTTTGCACTTTACAATTATTGCTTATTTATTTTCATTAAAGACTTTTACTGGTTTTGTGCTGCAAGCAGTACTTTGGATAAAGTACTGTCTGTCCAGCAGTACTTTGAATAAAGTACTCATTTTTCAAAAATTTATATAATTAAGAACCATACCAGTATTTATACATCATCATCAGCCATAGTTGTCCATTTGATAAACAATTCAATGACCATAAGGGCTATTTCATTCTCCTGCTCAACCTCCATTCCATGATCTAGCATTCTGATCATAAGATCTCTTATCAGTGGATATCTTCTTTCTGCTAGCATGTGAATCATGGTCCCATCTTCTAACTCCAAAACATGCACTCCTGATTCTTCAAAGAATCTACAGCTAGTAATCTCCCAAACTTCTTGGTTGTTCCAGATTGCATTAGTGCTTGTTTCTTCTATCTCCCAGATAGTTATAAGATCTCCCACCAAGACTAAGCCAACTCCAGTTGATGGAATATGCTCAAAATATTCTTGCACTAGTTGATACAGGTGAAACAGATCTTCTCTATCTATCAAATGCAGTATATCCCACAATAGACTAAACACTCTAAAGCTTTCATCTTCTCTATCGAACATAAGATAGTATCCTTCCTTTGATTCTACAACTTCAAATGTAGACATCTTAGACTTCTTAACTACAACATCTTTAGACTTAGGATGCTCAAAATCAATAAATCTTAAATAATTCCTCAGCTCATCAACTGTATCTGTTCTCAATTTTATCTTCTTTGATGGCTGTTCATCATTAGTTGTTCTCTTTCTCTTTAAGCTTCTCTTTCTTGCATCCTCATTCTGTTTTTCATCATCAAAAGGAATAATACCAGCCACTTCCTTTTGATAAGCTTCTCTAACAGCATCATACAAATCTTTCATCTCTATATACTTCAGCTTATGTAAACCAGTATGTCCTTTATCCTTCAGATAAGCCATCATGGCATTTCTTTCCTTAGAAATACTCTGACGTCTTCTAGGTATAACCGGTTCAGGTTGCTTCTCTGGTAGAACAATCTCAGCATCTAATTATGCTTGAAAATTTCTGTCAGCTTCTTAATTCTGCCAAAGTAAGCTTCTTCTTCTTCTTCTTCTTCTTTGTTTCTACCAGTTTACCTTTTTCTTTGTCTTTAGGATCCAAAGTAGGTTGAGAAGATGATTGCAAGACTTGAGGTTGTTCTTCAACTCCAGGGATACTAACACCTCTTGGTCTTGATATATTGAGCATTATCTGAGCAACAGTCTCATCATCGCTAGCAGTAGCTTCTACTTTAGATGTACCAGCTTCCTCTTCATGTAAGACTGTTGAAGGACCAGTTTCTTCTACAAAATTTAGGGTTCTTGGTGTAATGAGCTCTTGCCTATAAGTTCCTTGAAGGGAAGTACCTTGATCACTAGCACTTTGAACATCAACACCTTGATCACCAGTACTTTGTACACCAGCACCTTGAGGCTCAGTACTTTGAACATCAACTTGAGCATCAGTACCTTGAGGCTCAGTACTTTGAAGTTCAACATCTTTATAAGTTTCAGCATCTGGTTCTTCATAATGTTCAACATCATCATTCAAATTCTCTTGCTCCAATATCCTCCCCAATTGGAATGAAGAATGCTTGTGAAACTTCTTGTCCTTAGAGGCCTTTTTGAATTCTTACCTCTCTTCTTTTGAGACTTGACCCACAATCTGTGATGTTGAACTAACGGCCAGGCAAATTTCTTCAATCTTCAAAACTTGTTGTTCAACCTCATAAGCTGTGCAACTTGAGATTCATAATCTTTCTTCAATCTCAAAAGTTCTCTTGTCAAAGCATAGTTACCCAGAACTTGACCCTCAGTAGCCATATCTCCCTCATCTCCTCCAGATGTTTGAGACCCATCTGTGGAATTACAATCATTGGGAGATGATGGTGGGTTAACCTCTGGTTCTGAATAATCATGAGATTCAGCATGTTGAGGCACTTCAGGTTCTGGGGATGAAGCAGTACATTGAGAAGCAGTACCTTCCCATGAAACTGAAGGCTCATTTTCTTCACTTAATAAAGCTTCATCTCTAACTGCTTGCACTACCTCCATCATGTGAGCTGTTAATGGTGTATTCCTCTCAGAAAACTTGTCACTCTTTCTAGCCATGAAAGTAAGTACCTTGGGTGGAAGGACTACAATTGGTAGCAAGCTAGAAGGTTTAGAGACATCCTTAAGCTGTTTGTTCAAGAAGACTTGAACAAAGCGAGGGTACATGTGGAATGGTGAACCATTGGAGATGTGAGATAGCATACCATCTAGAATCATTCTTGAAAAGTTAAAGAGGTGATTGGTAGCTAATCCCACTAAATCAGAGGCGATATTTGACCCAAATTGTTCCCATGAAGTACTCTTGGGACTTAAACAATGAAGCAAAACATGAACTAGATACTTCCATTGTGGACTAAACAAGGGTTTCTTAAAAGTTATTTCAGCGAGTGAACCTTCATACCCAATATCCCTTAATGTATCCCAAAGCACTTGTTTGTCAAAATGAATAGCCCCTACTTCATCATCAAACAATAAATCTTCTCTAATCGAGGCATCACTAACTCTAACTATCTTCCCAACAACTTTAGCCTGAATGTAGGATTCATCATCTTGCATATGAGATCTAGCAGTTGCCCAAAATTGTTGAATCCAGGGCTCAATGATGTCAGGTTTGACCAATAGAGCATAATTGATGGATGATCCAGTGAGAAAATCAATTATGTCATGAAAAGCGACATTGGATGGTGTCTCATCTAAGTTAGCCACAATGTTATGCTTACTAATTCTATTACGATTAGCCATTGCTTGTAGAAGAATGTATGAAACGGTTAAGGTGAATATGAGAAAAATAAGGAAGAGATGGATAAGTATAAAGATGAGAGGGAAAATCGGAGGGTAGTTATTTATAGGTAAGATTTAAAAAATCAAATCCCAATTAATAAAGTTACTGTTTTTTTGAATTTTACCCCTTATTTTGACCGTTGGAACAGTACGTTGACAAGACTAGCAGTGCTTTCCACGTAAGTAGTACTTTCAAAGCAGTACTTTCAGATAAACTATAAGCAGTACTTTTCCATCCTCTTCTTAAAAATGGCAAAAACATCAAAAAGCATTGTTTTGCCTCCCCTCAAACAATGTAGGAGACTAACTAACTAATAAGTCCTCCCCTTAATTGTAGCTTAATAGTTAATATACTAATACTCACCACTAAATGATTGAATCTTGAAACATCAAATCCCTTTGTGAGTAGATCAGCTACATTATCATCTGTGTGGACCTTGACAACATTAATGAGCCTATGTTCATAACAATCTCGAATAAAGTGATGCCTAATCTGAATGTGCTTGGTATTGGAGTGATAAACAGGATTCTTCACAATGCAGATTGTACCCTCATTATCAATGTTGATAGGAGTATTCTTAAAATTGAATCCATAATCCAAGAGTTGATTCTGCGTCCACAGTACTTGTCCACAACAGCTTGCAGCAGCAACATATTCTGCTTCAGTGGATGATGTTGTTGTAATGGTTTATTTCTTACATTGTCATGAAACTAATCTTCTTCCAAGATATTGGCATCCTCCAGTGGTTGATCTTCTATCATAATTATCACCTGCATAATCACTGTTTGAAAAAGCTTCCAAGTCAAAAGGTAAATCCTTAGGATACCACAACCCTAACTTAGGTTGTTGTTTCAAATAACTAAAAATCCTCTTGACTGCATTCATATGAGAGACCTTGGGTGAGACTTGATATCTTGCACATAAACAGACAACAAACATGATATCAGGTCTTGATGCAGTTAAGTACATAAAGACAACCAATCATAGATTTGTAAAACTTGACATCCACAGCTTGTCCATCTTCATCCTTTCCTAATGAGTTGATAGCTTTGATAGGTGTGGTGACTGGCTTGATAACATCGAAGTTAAACTTCTTAAGAATGTCAGTGACATACTTATCTTGACTAATAAAGATTCCAGTACTTGATTGTTTAACTTGAAGGCCCAAAAAGAAAGTTAATTCACCCATGGAACTCATTTGAAATTCTTGTTGCATGAGCCGCTCAAATTCTCTCACCATTGATTGTTTTGTAGCTCCAAAGATAATATCATCTACATATACTTGAACAAGCATTATGTCCTTTTTGTCTCTCTTGATAAACAAAGTCTTATCAATTTCTCCTCTCCTATAACCATGTTGTAATAGAAAAGTGGAGAGTCTTTCATACCAAGCTCTAGGAGCTTGATGAAGGCCATACAGAGCCTTAATAACTTTGTAGACTTTGTTTAGATGTGCAGGATCCTCAAAACCAGGAGGTTGTTTGACATAGACCTCCTCTGTAATCTTGAAATAAAGAAAGGCACTCTTGACATCCATTTGATAAACAGGAAAGCCCATATAAGATGCAGAAGCAAGGAATAATCTAATGGTTTCTATCCTTGCTACAGGAGCAAACACTTCATCATAGTCCACTCCTTCTTCTTGTCTATACCCTTGTGCAACTAATATTGCCTTGTTCTTGATGACATTGTCTCTTTCATCTCTCTTAACTCTGAAAACCCATCTTGTACCAATGATTTTCTTTCCATCTGGTAAATCACATAATACCCAAACATCTTGAAGTTTGAATTGAAGAAGTTCTTTTTGAAAGGCTTCAACCCAACTCTCTTTAGTTAATGCTTGAGCTACAGTCTTGGGTTCTTCTTGAGAGATAAAGAAAGTGAATAAGCATGTTTGTTGATCCTTATGAATCAGCCTGTTTTGTTTATACACAAAGCTAAGTAAAGCATTATGTGACTTAGAGAAGCCTTTAGCTTTGGTTCTTGTGAGCACTCCTGATGTAGAAGGTCCAATGATTTGACCAGCAGGATGATCTTTATGAACTCTTAATGTAGGAGTTTGTAGGATATAGGATTTCACAAACACACTAAACCATAAACATGTGGGGCGTTCAACTATGTTTAGAGAGAGAAAGTTCTAGAGAGAGAAAGGGAAGAGAGTTGGGAACTATGTGAAACAAAGAAAAATGGTATTGAAGCTCCAACCCTCTACCTTGGGAGGTAGAGGGTATTTATAGTTTCTTACAAACAAACGCCACCTACGGGCTGTGGATCAGGCATACAGTGGGTAAAGACCCGTCCGTCCTCCACGATGTTACAAGACAAACTACTTAATAACATAACATGACTATGACTACGAGCTATCTAACGAATACATATACTTGAGGTGACCGAATCTTTAATGACTGAATTTTTCTAATTCCTAACAATCTCCCCCTAAGGGAGGTCACCTCAATTTACAATGAATACAAACTGGTATTACATTAGATTGTTCAAGGATTCTTGATTAAGTCCTTTCCTCAGCAGCTCGTAGTCTTTGATTCTTCATGTTTTGCATGTTTGGATAATTCAAGTTGAGGTCTTTAGCTGATCCACGTGATGATGAGTTTTGAGCCAGTATTGAGATCATCAGCTAACATAAATCTTTGACTCTTCCATTGTGGTGTTGGTATTATGTGATGTTGTAACATTTGGACCGGCATGCTTACTTTCTGGATCATGATGTATTCTCATCAGAGTAGCGGAAGCTTTTATTGATTCATGATATTGGCAGCAGCGTAGCAGAAGCATGGAGTGAAAATATCAGAGTCATTGATGCACTAATCATGATTTCTTTCGAGATGAATGTGTTGAGTGAGCATGCGGCTATGGATTGACCGCTTCATTCTGATCAGCTGCGAACGTCGGGCGTACCTGCATACAACATTTAGCAATAAAGTGCACGAAAGTGTCTTTGATCACTTTTGTTGAATTGAGGTACACAGCCCACGGTTCCCCGTTGATCAGTACACGTACTGCCTGTGATCAGGTATAATTCCGAAGAATTTCCTTGACAGGGTTTCGCAGCTGCTCTAGTTGTTCTCAAACCGGAATGTCTCAAAGAAGACAACACGGAGTGAGTGAACCAGCGAATTGAGATTCAGTGATTGATAAAAAGAGGTTTGAAAAACAATCGTGTATTGCTCAATAGAAATTGTTTTTGCAGTACAACGAAGGTTTTAATGAAGATCAATTATCAATCATAAACACCTTTTGATTTGAAATATTCGTACACGGTCGATGTGTTAAAGAAAGGAGTTTTTAAGCACAACGACCGGTTTTTCAAAGGTATCCGTCAATCCATAACCTTTACCAGGATTGATTCAAAAGATTGAATCGCCCCATTGTTTCTGTTCAGTTGTCACAAGGTTGATCTATTGAATAGATCTCACATGCCACCTACCAGGAGCTTGTTTGATGTTGGCTCCAGAAGGCTTTCCATCTTCATTGTGAATATGTTTACATATCACTCGGATGTTCTGGCAATACCACAAGGATAATGCGTAGGACTCAAGATATAATCTCTCTTTCCACATTGTGTGAAACAGAGAGTCTTTATTGAAAGTGTCCTAATGAGATTTATAGATGATCTCGTGGCTCTAGACTCAATTGTGCATATTTGGTTCCTATACCGGAGACTAGGGAGAGGGTCTCCTACTTCAATATCAACAAACTCTAAGAGAAAGTTGATAGATTATGTCGGTTCCCCGTGAGAATGAAACAAGTCCTTTTAAGAGGAACTTGAGTAGCTTGGGAAGTTGTAGTACAGTGCGTCACTGGGTCCATGACGTCTTGTCTTCAATACCGGTGTTACCTTGGTAACCACCAGTAGCATATGAATTGAACCCGGTTTCTGCCCTAAGTTTGAATAAATGGAGGGCTATTTCTTTTCACCCTTTTCACATTCAATTCTTTTTCATTCTTCAACCCCTTCAGTGCTTACCGAGACTTCATTACTAGAACCTTGTTGGGTTTATTCCAGTACTAGCTCAGTCTCAGTCCGCACTCTTCCCATAACTCACTTTTCTCCTTTTTTTCATCATACCTAAGGACTCTACACTATCTAGTGGATTGTCCTTGGGTAGATCCCTCCGGTTCTGACGGATCACGGGAACAAATAACTAACCTTATCATCCTTATATCACCATACATAAAATAAAGTTGGTCAGTCTATTTGGTATTGTTCATCTGCCATTGAAACCACTTGAAAACCATTTCAAAAATCAATCCAGATACTTGTGATATATTATAAAAGCATTTTGTACTTGAATTGTTTTTGATATTTTTAGAAAAAGAGCTCCCCCTCAACATGTGCCTCAAGTATTTGAGATCGTTTTAGCACACGGGGGCAAGAGGAAGAATTAACTTCTTTGATTACTGTTTTCTAAACGATATCAACATCACTTCCCTGAATAAATCAAGTAGATAAAGCATATTGGAGAAGGATGAGGTTTTCAAAAATTTTTTGCTCCCCCTCAATATGTGCATAGATATTTGAAAATGTTTTGCACATATTAGGAAAAGACTGCACATTGACCTAAATTGATCACGTTTCAAAATTTAGTGGTTTCAAATAGATGCTCCCCCTCAACATGTGCATGGAAAATTTGAAATCGTTTGGCACATGTGGGAAGGAGAGCTTGTACATCCTTATAAAATCATTTACCGAATTATCAATTTTAATCCAATTTAAATCACAAATTCTCCCCCGATCACAATTATTAAATCATTTGAGATTTGTGATCTCTGTAGATTTAAATTGATTTTGAAAGGTTTTTAAGGAGAATTGTGACTTGATTATGAAAACGTTTTAACTGATAAGGATCGGATTATGAGACTTTAAACTCCATTGATTAAACATGCATGATTGTCTTTTGAAAACATAATATTAGCAAAGGTTTTGAATCAACTGTATAAAACATAATTCCTTTTGATTATTTCAACGATAAACCTTGCTCATTTACGTGCCAATTGTTTGAAAAATAACCTTTTTAAATCGAATAAAATCATTCTCCCCTTTAATCAATGACACAAGTTGTTGATTGAGAGATAGAGATTTTGACAGATGAGAAGCACAAATTATTTACACGAGTAGTAGAGTACCAGGTATTTTCAAAGCAATTTAGTTTTCATTAGATGGCAAATATTTTTCAGAAGAATCATTAGACGGAAAAATGTTTGGAAGGATAAGAATTTGTCTTTTAGATGACAAACCTTTGTTTTAAGAATCAGAGCATGATATTTGGAAAATAAGATAAAGCATGGCTCTGTTCTTTACTTTAAAAACGGGTTACTGCCTGAAATGACAATAAGCCACCATTTTTCTCCGCCTCAATTTTTTTTTTAAAAAACAAAAACTATGTGCATTCGAAGAACATCTAAAAACCCGTGACATTCTTTGAATGTCAACACAAAGTCCGTAGATGATATCGAATAAGGAAAAACATGAAAAAATAACAATATTTTTGGAATTTTTCAAGATTTTCTAATTTTTATGGATTTTGAAAATTTTATATTTTTATATTTTCTTTTTGAGGGTTTTTCAAGTTTTGTATTTTGCTTTTTGAATAAATATATACAAGAGATAGATGAATAAAGACCTTTACTCCTCGTCTTCCTCTTGAAGTCGCTTGAGTGTTTCCGGTTGTAAACTCTTTAGACCAAGACGTGGAAGGATAAACTCAAAACGCTCTCTAGGAAGAGCTTTGGTGAAGATGTCTGCTAATTGGTATTCAGTCCTAACAAAGTAGAGTTCCACCACACCTTTTTCCACTTGTTCCCTGATGAAATGATGTTGAATGTCGATATGCTTTGCTCTTGAGTGTTGAACGTTGTTGCATGAGAGAGCAATAGCACTTTTATTATCACAGTACAGAGGGATTTTGTTGAATTCCAAGCCATAGTCAGTTAATTGAGATCTCATTCATAGGATTTGAGCACAACAGGATGACATGGCTATGTATTCAGCCTCTGTAGAGGAAATAGAAGTACTCATTTGCTTCTTTGATGACCAGCTCACAAGCTTATCACCCAAAAACTGAGCACCTCCAGACGTACTTCGACGAGTATCTTGACACCCTGCATGATCTGCATCTGCATATGCTGTTAGTGACATACCAGTGTCCTTCGGGTACCAAAGTCCCATGTTGATGGTTCCTTGGAGGTACCGAAAGACCCGTTTAACCGCTTCAAGGTGCTTTTTGGTAGGCTTAGCCTGGTATCTAGCACACATGCATACAGCGAACAGAATATCAGGTCTACTGGCTGTAAGGTACATCAGGGATCCAATCATACTACGATATTTCGTTTGGTCTACCATGATCCCTGAGTGTTCCTCATCCAGTTTAGTACGCTCAATCATGGGAGTGTCAACAAGGTCACTAGAATCAAATCCAAATTTGCATATTCAGATTGATTTATAAAAATGCCTCCGGGACTTTGTGAAATTTGTAATCCCAAGAAAAATGACATTTGTCCCATCATTGACATTTGAAATTTAGAACCCATTTCATTTGAAAAACGGTCACATTCATTGGGGTCAGTTGAGGCAAAGATGATATCATCAACATAAATTTGAACGTGAATTAAATGTTTGCCTGACTTCCTGGTGAACAATGTTGGATCAACTGCTCCTTTGTTGAATCCGGTAGATAGAAGAAACTTTGATAGCGTATCATCCCATGCCCTTGGAGCTTGCTTTAAACCGTAAAGAGCCTTCTTCAAACGATACACATGAGTAGGATGTTCTGGATTCACAAAGCCTTCAGGTTGGCTGACGTAGACGACTTCTTTAAGATCTCCGTTCAGAAATGCCGTCTTTACATCCATCTGATAGACTACCATGTTCTTACTTGCAGCATTAGCCAAGAAGATTCTAATTGCCTCTATACGAGCAACAGGTTCAAATGATTCTTCAAAGGCAATACCCTCCTCCTGACGGTATCCTTTTACGACAAATCTAGCCTTATTCTTTAATACATCGCCATGCTCATCAAGCTTCACTTTGAAGATCCACTTTAGAGCAATGATCATAGCACAATCTGGAGCAGGTACTAATTCCCATACATCAAGTCGATCAAACTCATGAATTTCTTCTTGTATGGCATTGAACCAGCTGTCTTCATTCATGGCAGTTTTAACATCTTTTGGTTCGACCTTAGAGAGTACGGAGTTAAAGAAGCACCATAAGGAATCGGTTGCAAGTTGTTTCCGTGTGGATACTGGACGAGAGGGATTTCCAATGATGTTTTCCAATGGATGATCATGAGTCCATTTTCTGAGGTGTTTATGTGGCTGTTGTTGAGGGACTGAAGTAGCAGAGTCGATGTCTCCTGATGAGGATGGTTCTGATGATGATTCAGGAGCAAATATGTCTTCAAATGGAGCATCTTCAGGAGTAGCAAAGGGATTAACTTCATCATTGATGCCAGAAACAATTCCATGATGTACATTCGAAGATTGATGATTTGTTGATGAGACAGAGTGATCAGCAGCAGGCGCTTCTTGACTTAGCGTCATAGAAACTGAAGGGTTAACATCATTGATAGTGATAGAAGCAGTCTCTGATGATGGAATTGACAGATCGTTTGTGGTTGGCTCATAGTGTTCATCAAACATTGGATTGAACAGTTTCTTCAAGTCATCTTCTGAAGGAGGTACATACGGAGTTGCTGGCGAGGAGTCGAACACAAGAATAGAACAGATGGGACTACATGATGATGCGGGTCCAGACCTGGGTTGTCCTGGAGCCATTGGACCGGTCAGCTCATCAAACGTAACGTGAATTATTTCCATGATATTTCGGGTTCTTTGTTGTAGATTCGGTGTCCCTTTTTGTTTGGTGCATACCCTACAAATACTCTAATGTGCGCTTTAGCTTTAAGTTTGCCTAAGTATTGGCCCTCATTAGTTGGATAACACAATGCACCAAACACACGAAGGAATGAGAGATTAGGTTTTCTATTGTGGACAAGTTCATATGGAGTTTTTCCATGAATAGTGTGAATCAGGGATCGATTTTGTGTGTAGCATGCAGTGGCAATGGCTTCAGCCCAGAGAAACATTGGAACCTTTGAGTAGATCAACATTGTTCTTGCGGCTTCTACAAGAGTTCGATTTCGTCTTTCAACTACACCGTTCTGTTGAGGAGTTCGTGGAACACTTCTTTGATGACTGATTCCAACACTTTCATAAAACTCACTAAGTTGTTTGTTAACAAACTCAGTTCCATTGTCCGTTCGGATGATTCTGACAGTTTTGTTAAGTCGAACTTGCAGCTGTTTGATGAGTTTGATGATGATATCTGGAGTTTCATCCTTTGTCCTTAAGAACTTGACCCATGTAAATCTAGAGTAATCATCAACCACAACTAACACATATTTCTTCCCAAAGATATTCTGCACTCTCATTGGCCCACATAAATCCATGTGAATTATATGAAGAACTTATGTAATTGAGTTTGTAGGTTTGGGTTTATGGGCATACTTTTTGCTTTTTCCCAATTGGCATGTTGAACAAAGATGATCCTTTTCATGCTTTAGTCTAGGTAAACCTACAACTAAGTCCTTTCTGGAGAGATCATTGATGGTGCCGAAGTTCAATTGATTGAGACGACGATGCCATAACCATGACTTTGTTTACGAAGCCTTTGACAACAAGCAAATTGGATAAGACTTCATCATATCTTCGATAGAGATGGTGTATAGATTTGAACCACGTGTTCCTTTTAAAAGTTCCTTACCATCAAGTTCTCTAACGAAACAAGTATGTTTTCTGAAGGCTACTTCTAGATCAGAATCATAGAATTGACCAATAGAGAACAGGTTATGACCAAGACCTTCCACATAATATACCCTGGAGATAACACTATCACCAACAACATAATCTCCATAACCCATAATTGCACCGAAATGATCGTTCCCGAATCTAACTGTCCCGATGAATTTGCTCACGAAGTTCATGAGCCACGACCGGTCTCCAGTCATATGCTTGGAACAGCCTGAGTCAAGGTACCACAGAACGATTTGAACGATCTGCAGTTGAACACAGACAAGAATGAATAACCGGATAATTGGGAACCCCATGCAATAATGGGTTCCACTTGGTTAGTAACAGTGATTGGAACACCCACATCAGGAGTAGAAACAATGGAATCATCAGAAATAGATGCAGTGCTAATGTCAATATTCAACCTATTTAAAGTGTGTTCACTTCTTAAGGGAATAGTTCTACCAGTAGGCATCCATTTTCTAGTAGGCATTGTCTTAGTAGATTGAGGGCAGAACATATTAGTCTTATGGCCAGAAGGTATCCATTGATAACCTATCTTACTAAATGTTCTTCCTGTGGGTTTCCACTGTTTTCTAACTTTCTTTCGCCTTTGCCTTTTAGCATTCTTAGCATGATTTTTTGCATTAACAATTTTAACTGGGCATTTGACAACATTAGACAAAACATTCACACCGCATTCATGATTAGTAACATAATTCAAGAAGACATCATTACATGGTTTGCAGATAGTATCAGAATTCGAATTAATTACAGTATGCCTATGGCTAATACTAGAATCAACACGATTCGTTTTATTCAACTCAAACTTAAATTTCCAAGGTTGGTCTTCTACTCTCTTCCAATGTGCATTCTTAGCTTGCGAGGTCCTATCTTGCTTGGTATTGCCTGGAGGCTTTGACCTGCTTGCTTTAATGTCACTGATTACTCCTGTAGAGGTAATTATGGGAACATTAGTTGGTTGATCTACCTTTTGCATTCCTGAACTAGATGTGCAAGGATCTGAACTACTCGAAGGCACATTAGTGTTCACTTTCTTTAAACTGGGTATGGAATGGTTTGTATGCTTGGCACTAGGCATAGAACAAGGCATCACAGCTTTACCTTTCGCACCTAAGGATTTAGGACATGTTGTAATTACGCATTCTAGCAGTTCCTGAGATCATTTGGCCTGAATGCACGCAAACCTAATTTATCTATCAAGAGGCTTATTTAGGTAATCCTCCTCTACAATCTCACGGAGACATTCTAGACTATCCTTAAGGTGAGCACAGTAGTTATGAAACACAAGTTCATTATTCCTAACATGAGGGGGAATGTATCTAACAGTCACAGTATATTTACAGTCATAGGATGACTTTGAAGCGACATTCTCATTAAAAACAAGTGGCAGTTTCCCTTGTAGGATCGTTATTTTTATTGTGTTGATGATTCAGGTGGTCTTGGATGATCAAAATACATGTTTTCCATTTTAGAGAGAGAAAGTAGAGAGAGAGAGGGTGTTCTTGCTAGAGGTTTACACAAAGTATGAAATATTAGATTGAAAAGCACCACCCCTTCCATGGATGGAAGGGGTATTTATAGTTACATACATAACGACCTCCTATCGGCCTGTGGATCATGGATACAGTGGGTAAAGACCCGTCCTTCCTCCACGGTGTTGCACTAAACTATTTTACGCTACAGACTAACTAATTAACTAAATAATAATGTAAATAACGACAAGTCTACGAGCTAACTTATGCTAGGTAATATTTGGGGTGACCGACTCTTCACTATGGAATTTTCTAATTCCTAACAATCTCCCCCTAAGGGAGGTCACCCCATGTTTTACATTTCGAATACTAGCATTCTATTCTTGACAATGTTCTTGAGCTCGTAGACTTCAATTCTTCAATTCAGCAATCTTTGTGCTTAAGCAGTGACACTTCATAGTCCGCATATTTTGTACTTTAAGTGGAGGCCTTTCAACTGATCCACATCTTTGATGATCTTCGAGCTTTCATTGAGATCATCAGCCACAGAAAATCTCTGGATCACCCTTTATTGTGTTGCCATCATGTGAAGTTGTGACTTTTGGACCGACATGCTCACACTTTTGAATCATGACATCTTTCCATTAGAGTAGCGGAAGCCTTACTGGTTCATGATATTTGCAGCAGCGAAGCATAAGCATAGTATGAAATATCAGAGCCAGGTTATGTAGATATGCACCAGTCATGATTTCTTCAAATTAAGTGTGGAAGTTGTGAGCATGCGGCTTTGGATTGACACCTCAATTCTGATCAGCTGCAACCGTCCAAGTGTACCTGCAAACAACAGTTAGCAATAAAACACACGAAAGTGTCTTTGATCACTTTCGCTGAATTGAGGTACACGGCCCACGGTTCCCCGTTGATCAGTACAAGTACTGCCTGTGATCAGGTAGGATTTCTAAGAATCTCCTTGACAGGGTTTCGCAGCTGTTCTAGCTATTCTCAAACCGGAACGTCTCAAAGAAGACAACACGGAGTGAGTGAACCAGCGAATTGAGATTCACTGATTGAAGAAAAATTGATTTGAAAACAATCGCGTATTGCTTAGAATAAAGAGTTTTGCAATACGACGAAGGTTTTATGAGAAAGATCAATTTTCAATAAAAACACTTTTTGTATTTGAAAATAGTACCCAATCGACGTGCTAGCGAAAAGAAGAGATTCGCACATCGAACGGTTTTTCTAAAAGTATTTTTTCAATCAGATATACTTTTTGAATTTGAAAACATAAGTACACATTCGACGTGCTAGAGAAAAGAAGGTTTGCACATCGAACGGTTTTTCCAAAAGTATTCGTCAATTCCATTCCTGGACCAAGGTTGATTCACGAGTGAATCGCCCCATCGTTTCTATCCAGTTGTCACAAGTTTGATCTTTTGAAAAGATCTCACATGTCACCCACCAAGAGCTTGTTAGATGTTGGCTCTAGAAGGATTTCCATCTTCATCGTGAGTACTTTTACATACCACTCAGATGTTCTGGCAAAACCACAAGGATAATGCGTAGGACTCACAATATATTCTTACTTTCCACATTGTGTGAAACAGCAAGTCATCATTAATTTTGTGTCCTAACGAGATATTGTGGATGATCTCTTGGCTCTAGACTCGATAGTGCACATTTGGTTCCTGTGTCGGAGACTAGGGAGAGGGTCTCCTTCTTCAATATCAACAATCTCTAAGAGAAAGTCGATAGATAATGTCCGTTCCCCGTGAGAATGAAACAAGCCCTTTTAAGAGGAACTTGAGTAGTTTGGGAAGTTTAGTGCAGTGCGTCACTGGGTCCATGACGTCTTGTCTTCAATACCGGCGTTACCTTAGTAACCACCAGTAGCATATGTATTGAACCCGGTTACTGCCCTAAGGTTGAATTGATGGAGGGCTATTTCTTTTCACCCTTTTCTCATTCATTTCTTTTTCATTCTTCAACCCCTTCAGTGCTTACCGAGACTTCATTACTAGAACCTTGTTGGGTTTATTCCAGTACTAGCTCTGTCTCAGTCCGCACTCTTCCCATTTCTCATTTTTCTCCTTTTTTCAATATACCTAAGGACTCTACACTATCTAGTGGATTGACCTTGGGTAGATCCCTCCGGCTCTGGCGGGATCGTGGGAACGAATACCTAACCTAACCATCCTTATAACACCATGCATAAAGTAAAATGGTCGGTCTTTTGGTACAGTTCATTCTTCCGTGAAACCAATTGAAAAATCATTTGGAAAAACAATCAAGGTACTTGTGATACAAGATCAAAGCATTTTGTACCCTAATAGTTTTGATCATTTAGAAAACCTCCCCCTCAACATGTGCGTATGATTTAGAAATTGTTTAGCACAAGGAGGCAAGAGGACTTTGAAATATTTTCTTTGATCACAATTTTCATACGAAAAAGCCATTTGATTTTCATGGTAAAATTCTCCCCCTCAATATGTGCATAGGATTTTTGAAATCATTTTATCACATAGAGGCAAGAGTTCTTTTGAAGCACATCCACAATCACAAAATCCATTAAGAAAACCATTTGAAAACACAATCAAGGTACTTTATAAATCTCTTTTAAAAAAACTTTTGTACCTCGATGGTTTTGCTCCCCCTCAATATGTGCTTCGAGGTTCGAAAACGTTTAGCACATATGAGAGAGCAGCCTGTACAATTAAATAAAAAACGATCACCTTTTATCAAATTTCATTATTAAATCACAAATTCTCCCCCGATCAAAAATATCAAACCCTTTGAGATTTTGGATCCCAAGTGATTTAATAAGGTTTAGAAAACATGGGAGAAAAATGTGGCCTTGTTTAAATACTCATCTGGTTTTTGGATAAATCCTCCTCCTCAACATGTGCATTATGTATATTGAAATCGTTTGGCACATGGAGGCAGGAGTGCCTTTAAAGGACTAGAACCAATTCCATTTAAAACAGATTTGAGATTTAAAACACGATCTCTACCCCGATCAGAAATATCAAACCATTTGAGATTTGTGATCCCAACTGATTTAAATCATTTAGAAAAATTTGGGGAAAGACGTGGCAAGATTCAATTTTGAAAGATGACAGATACGGACCATTTTAAGACATTAAAGAATGTTAGTGTCAGGTATGATAGTTTTTAAGAGATCTTTTAAGTAAAACAAAACAATTTCACAATCAAACAAGAACAGAAAAAATTTCATTTTGAAAGACCTTGATTCTAAAGAAAAAATCATACCATGACATAACATTAAATCTTTAGATCACCACTTATATTGTACAAAGCGGAACTTTTGTGAAGAAATATCGTTTGAAAATATTTTATTTTAAATCACTCTCCCCCTCAATCCATGACCGTAGTCGATAATTGAGTGACTCAAGTTTTGATAAAATAAAGTCCGGTGATTTTTCAAAATTTAGTCCAATATATTTTCAAAAACAAAATTTTTCCATTTTCAAAACAATTTAATTCAATTTACTCAAATTTTTTTTAAAAATGGTATCATGCACAAAGATACGTTAGGTGGTTGAGAAGCTTCTGTTGTTGTTGTTGTAGGGTTTGGAAGAAAAAACCATCTGCTGATGCAGTGAGACTTCTTCTTACGTTGCATTTTTAATGCCAACTGAGGTCAAATTAAGCTCCGTTTCTTCAATCACTTAGAAGAAAACCATCTGCTGATGCAGTGAGACCTCTTACGTTGCATTTATGCCAACTCTCCATTGAAGTCAAATTAAGCTCCGTTTCTTCATTTGTCGACCCAATAAATAGTTACCCTTTCCTTTCGGCATCCAATCATATTCAGTTGTGGGATCCGGATCGGGAACATTCTTATATACTAATATACCTGCATACGTTAGTGAACACACATACAGATATATGGTGGTCGACATCACCCAAACAGCAACCGACTAATAAAAGTCAATTCAACATGTCAATCAGATCATATAAAGCATGGGAATTATGTGTTCATCAAACTTTAATCATCTAAACCTAACAATCATATCCTAGAAACCTAGTCCTTCAACATAGGCAATTATATTTTTTCAGATAAACACGTAGGATAATTAAGAAAGTCCGTTAGATGATATAAATTTGAAAAATATTCTTCCCCTCAATCAATGACTCTTTTTCTTGAAAAGTTTTAAGAGTGCTCATCGATTGAGTTTTTGCGAGTTAATACGGAAACTCTGATCCTGATTGATTTTTCAAGCAACTCATTTTACCACCATTTTGAAATACAACAAATATTTTTCTGAAGAATTTTAGACGGAAAAACATTTGTGTAGGAACAGCAGTCCTTCGACATACTTTCCTCAATATATTTTAGCATAAGTGCACGAAATATTTGAAAATTGGTTTAGCGCAACACTTTCCTTTCTTTAAAGAACGGGTTGCTATCTGAAATAATAGCACACCATTATTTGAAGCCCGGGTTACAGTCTGAAATAACTGTAAGCCATTATTTGAAGCCCGGGTTACAGTCTGAAATAACTGTAAGCCATTTTTTGAGACATGTTTAGAAAAGAATATTTACACCTCCTGCTCGAACTTCATCTATGGTCCCGTGCCATTATTGAATGACATTTCTAAGACCGTAGATGTTATCGATACCAGAAGACATGTCTTTGAAAACATATTTTTGGTATTTTTGAAATTTTCTGATTTTTATGGATTTTTGAAGGTTTTATATTTTTCTATTTTGTTTTGATGGTTTTATATTTTTCTATTTTGTTTTTTGTTGGTTTTATAATTTTGTATTTTGTTTTCTGATAAATATATACAAGGATAGAGTAGATGATATAGTTAAAGAGGATGATGATACGAGTACCGAGATAAGGATATCGAACAGCCCCCTTGTAGAAGATAGAAGTCATCATCTCTTAAACATTCACCACCAAAGCAAATCGAGGCTCCAGAATAGAAGACAGAACATGAGCCTTTGAGAAAGAGAGACTTTGGCAGCATCCCCCCAAACCGAAAATCCATTAGATGAGCAGATTCGAAGCTCTATTTCAAGCTTGCTTTAGCCAGGTGCACAAAGAAGCACACCATTATCATAAATCCCGCTGCTCCTTTTAAGAACGATAATCTAGATTCTTTGTTCGGGGTTATATCATCAACAAGAACAGCAACGTATCATCCCACTCTTTAAATTTCTTCTCAAATTTCTTTTCCACTGAAGTCTGAAGCAATCCATTCCAAAAAGGTGTCAAGAGAACAATTCCCCCTAGTAGTTGAATTGATGCAGTCAGTCACTTTGTATAATGCTCAAGAACTCTCCCGAATACACATCATGAGGGTAATGAAGAACAACTCCCCAATGTTCACATCTTTCGTCCCTGATGAATGTGTATGAAGCTCAAGAACCCGAAGTACACCAATATCCAAGAACTCTCCCGAATACACATCATGCCCGGAAGGAAAACACCTCCCCAATGTTTGTGGTAAACAATGGCTTTCTTCCCTGATGATCGTGTATGAAGCTCAAGGACCCGAAGTACACACATTCCCCAAAGAGAGAACAACCGATAACATTGAAGAAGCAGGCCGAATCACTGATTATCTCTGCGGGTGACAATCTCTGCGGATGTCAACACCGGAATAAGTGATTATATCTCTGAATCACAGATTAAGCCCTCAAGTAAAACAGCTGAGCATCCCCAATGTACACAATTCTCTCTCCCCTGATGATTGCGATAACATCGAGATCATCACACACCAATGTACCTCTTATATCTTCAGAAACATTCTCTAACATCTCTTCCCCCACATAGTTGAAATAAACACAAAACGCCATGAGTCAAACCTTGAGTTTCTCTGCGGTAATGACAATAGTCTTCCCGGGATATCTTCAATCACTTAGAAGTATTAAGCTCATCAAGATTACTTGCGTTTAGATGCGTGTCTCCTTTCCCCTTGCTGGTTTTGATGCTTCAGAATCAGCAACTCATTGAAAGCCCGTATACTAGAAATTTGTTGAGAAGAACACTTGAATTCTTTGTGAGAATCAACTTGCTGAAGACTCTCTCTGACTATTTATATCAACCCTTCTGTAGACAATTTGAAGTGACCACTAAAGAAGAAAAAACCCGCTATACCATACTTGAAACTGAAGTCAGCTTCCCCACATTTGTATCTTAAGCTTGCACCTAATGATGGAAGAACGGTGTAGAGAATTTATGCTTCAAGAAAATCTCTAAGTACTCACTACCCAAACAAAGTATGAGACATTAACACCTCTTGCGATTATCCACACCGTCATATGCGTGTGACACTGAGTAAAACAAAGTAACTCCTAATAGTGATAGTTAACCAGGTCTTCAACCATCCGCCTCGACTGCTGGTAACTAGATAACCCAAGTCTTCAACTCAAATTCATAAGCCCGAGCAAGTTATCAAATAAGAACACCCCTTTGTGAAAGTCAACTTCAATCTCAAATAAGTGATAAATGATTAACTCTGAAGTAATCAACTTGTGTCAAATGTCCAATGCGAGAAATAGTCAATAACAACGTCTCGAGGAGTCACTGCTAAAGATTATGAGCAAGTCTAATTGGGGATTAAATTCGACATATCACTCTCCCCCAATTAGTGCTCTCCCCTAAACTGACAATCTGTATGATGAATGACCAGATTAAGAAGAAGTCTTTTGATAATCAACTGGAACTCGTCTTTTAGTCTTCTAACATGTAGCAGAAAATGTAGAATAGACTGTAGACTTGACCTTCTTCAAGATTGTCCAGTTGGGGAATAGATAGTTAACATCTCCAGCTCACCAAAACAAGAACATCACCAAAAAGCATCCCAATCAACTTACATCTTGCAAATCCCCTTAACTAAAATCCCTCCCAATCAAACAAGAACAGAAAGATGTTCATCAAGGAAATCAGCAATCAGGCCGCAACGAACACACAAGATGGTAACACCAAACTACCAATCACATCAAACAAGAACAGATAGATTGTTCGGAATCATCATGTTGCTGTATACGTGAAGCATTAACCGGAATCACTTTGTCGATAAACTCATCAATCCGAGTGAAGATGTCAACCAACGGCTCTTAGAAGAGAAAAAATCCATGTGAAGATGACCCGATAGGAAGAAGCTCGGTTCTTACATGAGTTTAGAGCCGTATGACCATTTATATTCTCAAATGTCAATCAACAATGCAAAAAAATTCACACTTCTTCTCCCCTCAAGAATTGCATACGGAGATGCCATTCTTGACTAAATAAGTGAACATTATCCAAATGTAGTCTATTCACACTTCTCCCCCGCAAAATCAGCACAGGATGTCGCCATCGTCATTATAGTTGAGAAAGTGGAATCAGAAAACAATCAACAGTAGCCCGGTTCACTTAATGACTGAAGCGCATGGAAAAAGTATGAAGCATGTTGATGAGAATGGTCATAATAGAGAATATTTCTCTTCTTCAGAAGATAAAGTGCACTGACACGTACACTTTTCTTTTCTTTAAGAACGAGGCCTGAACTGAAGTATTCAAACGTCATAAGAAGATTTCTCTTCTTTTGAAGATAAAGCGCACTGAAACGTACACTTTTCTTTTCTTTAGAGTACGAGGCCTGAACTGATGTGAACAGACGTCATAATCTCTCTCTTTTCAGGTCTCTTAGCAAAACATGTAATCAACCCCATTATCATTCAGTAGGCTTTTTGTAGTGACAGCTGAAGGAGAAAACTCAATATGATGAATTTGACCCTGAAGTAAACTAACCCGAACTCGTGACTTAAGCTTGCACATATGTAACAAAGAGCGGTGTCGAGACTTCATGCCCATTTGAATCTCTAGGTACTCTATACTCTTCAACCAACCAACCATCAAGTAATAGACGTACTATACCTCTTCAAAATCCACAATTGAATGTGACACTGAGCACTACAACGTAACTCCTTAAAGTGATAGTTATTTTGTGGTGGTATGAGCCCAAATCCCCCAAGTGGTAAAAGAAAAGGTAAAAGACACCCAACAATAACTAGATTTCCAAGTCTTTATTTTTGATAATAAGCTCGAACAAGGATCTAGAAGAATCTTCATCCAACCATCCCCGATATCTTCAGATACTAAGTACACTCGCCCGTGATATTTTACTTCAACCTTAAATAAATAATAGTGAATTAACGCCGTTGTCACATTTTCTGAACAACTCAAATCTAGCCTTCTTAGACATTTAAATGAACTATGATAATGGTTTCATCCCGATCATGGTTAAATGAGCATAACCCCGTAAAACTTTGAAGAAACCAAACCGCCATGACGAATATCCAAACACACATCCAATACATGAAGTACACCCTTTTATCCCTTCTTCGAAGCAGAAACCGTAGCACCAGCATCAAATGAGATCCCGAAATACACTTTCCTTTCTCCAGGATGGTTCCATCATTACGGGATTTTACAACACTATGGTTTAAACCGAGAAATAATTCCTTTCGCGGGATTTTACAAAACCAAGAATAAACCGTAAGATAGATCCGGAAATGCACTTTACAAATACCAGGATGTTTCCATTGTCACGGGATTTTACAAGTTTATGATTTAAACCGAGAAATAGGTTCTTTCGCGGGATTTTACAAAATCAAGACAAAACCGTAAACAAAATCATCTTGAATATGTTATGACAATTTGGGTTTCGGTGAATATCGGTTTTAGGGGAACATGCAGTGGTTTATCAACGGTTCTTACCCACCATGAACAATTCTATACCCAAATGTAGACAGCTTCACAAACCATACTAAGTCAAGTAGTATATACTACTTCCCCCTGGAGGTTGACCGTAACACATCAAAGTACACGTTTCTCCCCCATGATGGTTTCGAACTTTCGGAAGCATCATAACGTGTACGACTATTTGCACGACAAGTTCTTGTCATAAGCAAACATCTTCAAAAAATCATGACAGACGCTTACGATTTTTAGAAAGATATTGCTTAGAATGTGAAATATCATTGACATTATGTGGCTTCGAATATCTCATGGGAATTGCAGAAATTGAACCTCCATTGATTCAACGGCTAATAGTAATGACCACGTATGACGATAACGTCACTTCAATAAAACCGTACACAAACCCCGTAGTCATTTTCCATTTTTTTTCGTTTAAGCCGTGAATTTGTATCCTTCCGTGAAATATACCATACCAAAATACCAACTCATAAAAACAACCTTGAATAATTGTATCCAACAATTCATGAGAAATTTCGGATAACACACATGAGTGTAACTCACAACCTATAACAGTCCATCGTACACCATATTTACTTCAGCCCAAGTATACGTTTGCAAAACCCGGCCCACTTAAATCAATATGTTAGCCGAGTACATTTTGAGGCCCACGATCCAAAATCAGAAAAACCATACCCGATCCAAACAAATACTCCTAATAACCAATGATATAAATTAACTCACTTTGTCTCATACCCTAACCCTAAAACATAAGAAATCCTTACACACAGATATGATATAACCGCCTCTTCAAAACTGCTCTTTCTTCATACACCAAAAATAGATCGGATCTAAAAAAATACACATCTCATCTCCTTAACCTTGTCTTTAATTTCTGCTCATCCGAATCAAGAACACGTAAAAGGCTTCAAGATCCTCTCGGGGTCTAAGGTAGGGTTTTAATTGATGTGTCTTCTTGTTACGAACGAACCAAGAGAAGAGAGGGTAACATAATTTGTTATCTTCCTTGTCTTTTAATTCGGATAATTAATGAAGCTATGCTTCAATATTCTTATCAATGATGATTTTTTCGTGCAACCCCTTCAATGGGTTTTAATTATCTCTGAATATGCACGAAATGAAAACTGAGATTTGGTTATTGTTTGAAGTTTTTCATTAATTGATCATATGAACCGAATCAAATGGAAGACATAAACACAAGTTGTTTTTGATCTTATCATTAATTTTCGGATAGTACCAAGATGGTTTGCTTTCAACATAGATCGATGATGAGATGTATCATTCGTGATTAGATCTTGAATGGTCTATGAGATGTACTAATACACCACGAAAAGAAAACGACTGAGATCTTTGAGTAGTAATTAATTTTCGATTAGAGTCTAGTTTGATTGAGCTTTGAGGAGTGATAGTGAGGGTCTTGGGTTGAGTCTAGGTCTAGGATAAATGATTGTTAGATGTTTATGGATTGAGTTGAACCTGTTGCTTCCTCTTTTTTTTCCGTTAAAACCGAGCCATGGACTGATGATGTTATAAGACTGAGGTCGAAGTGAGTCTTTGGTATTTAGGTATGTGGTCGTGAGGTCAAGTCTTCTCATTCTTCTTTTCTGTCACTATCAAGTCGCTAGCACCAAGTCGCTAGCACCAAGTCGCTACTTAGCTTTTGACATAAGTCGCTGTTGACTTTCAAAAAAGTCAACGAATATCCAAGTCGCTATATGATGGTCAAATCGCTACGACTTGTAAATACAAGTCGCTAGCAAGATTAAATGAATCTGGACAAATAGTGATAAGTCGCTACCATGAAATTTGACATTTTCCGATGAGTTTTCCGACCATATTCCGACCATGTTCATGATAAACCCAGAAAATGCAGAAAATATGCTTCTTTGACCCATTTTAACAGTTAAAAAACTGACCAAATGACCAACTTTAGACTACACTTTTGGTACAAAAATCATAACAAATATACTGACTTGGACACGGACATGACAAGAGACAGGTTTTGTAGACATTGATGGACTAAAAGATAATACCAAAACATTTTAAAGAACTGTTTACCCATAAAACATATTCCGACCACATCAATATCAAAACCAGTTTCATATAAGTATCAAATAAGTATCAAAACCACAAAAAAAAATCATCAAGAAACAACAACCTTGGCTCTGGTACCAATTGTAGGATCGTTATTTTTATTGTGTTGATGATTCGGGTGGTCTTGGATGATCAAAATACATGTTTTCCATTTTAGAGAGAGAAAGTAGAGAAAGAGGGTGTTCTTGCTAGAGGTTTACACAAAGTATGAAATATTAGATTGAAAATCACCACCCCTTCGATGGATGGAAGGGGTATTTATAGTTACAGACATAACGACCTCCTATCGGCCTGTGGATCAGGGATACAGTGGGTAAAGACCCGTCCTTCCTCCACGGTGTTGCACTAAACTATTTTACGCTACAGACTAACTAATTAACTAAATAATAATGTAAATAACGACAAGTCTACGAGCTAACTTATGCTAGATAATATTTGGGGTGACCGACTCTTCACTATGGAATTTTCTAATTCCTAACATCCCTTTTTCCTGACCCCTCAGATTCTCAATTTCCTTTTGTAAAGAAGTTATTTTTTTGTTGTTTTTGTCACGAGTGACTTTCATTGAATCATATAACTCTTTAAAGTGACGTTTAACTTTTTCATTTTCTTCTAGAAAGCTCTCGTTTTCCTTTTGTAAAGCATTTACTAAGTTTTGAAGATGAAAAGTTTGAGAATACTGAGAATCTAAAGGAGGAGGCATTTGGGAGCCAGTCACATTGTTCTTTTCACCCTTTAATTGAGAAATTTGGGCTTTCAACTTTCTGATCGTGCAACAATGAGCTTGAATCTGTTCATCACGTTTATTTATCTGAAAAACTGTATCAAATTCTGGAACATCTGAGGATGTCTTGATACTTGAGGTTTTAACATTTTCTTTAAGATGTTGATATTTTAGTTGCAAATCAAAATGTTCAACTTCTAGTTTAGAAAGATGTTTTACCAAATTATCGTGATCATCTCGATCAATTTTCTCACTAAGTTCAGAGTTTTTGTTTTCAAGCTCAATGACACGATCATGGGAAACTTTCAATGCAATAGATAATTCATAAAATCGAGAAGCAGTAATGGAGTGATTCGTAGCAAGGTAAAACACATCTTGAGCAATACATTCAGAAATAAGATTCTCATTTAATGTGTGCAAGTTCTTCCTGTCAATCTCATTATATTTTAATTCATGCTCATAGTCACTAACTTCAACTATCATTGCATCAAATTCCTTTTCCATTTCTTTAATATCTGAATCCATCCCCTTTTTAAGACTCTCAAATTGATCTTTTAGTTGTTTAAAGAAAGGCATGACCTCAGTTAAATAGCATTCTTTAGTTTGCTCAAAACCCCTTTCCCCTTCAGTTATCCCAGTGGGTGTGATCCTTTTCTTACATGTTTTCTCAAAGTTAACAAATAATTGGAAGATGACATATTGACTGATTAAGGTCTTGCTTTTAGTGGCAATAGTTCTAGGGACTAGATGCATTGGTATATTAGGAGGATACACAGTAGCTGAAGGCATTTTCCTAAGAGGGGGGTTTGTTACAACAAGATTCTCTGCTTTTTGTTTATCTAGATCCTTTTTCCAGAACACTTGTTCGGGTGTTAACAATGTTTGAGGCTTAAACATGTTCAAGGAAATCCAATTTTCCTTTTTGTAGTCATGGGGTTTGATAATTATGTTTTTATCTTTACATGAAGGATTGTTGAGTTTCTTATCCATTTTCTCCCTAGTGACCTCATCTGATTTCTTATCTTCCTCAGTGCACTCAGCACAACTAGGTTTCTGTCTAGGCTTAAGGATTTCATTGCCATCATAAATTACCTTATGAGCAGTTCTAGCCTTTTTAATGACCTCTGGATTTGGTTCCTCAACAAGGGGAATGCTATGCTTATCGCTTAAGAGTCTATGCTTAGTGATCATGTCAGCAATCTGAATGATATTCCCTTGTATGTACAACTTATTTTCAAGCGTGTTTTTCAAAGTTTTTAGATTGGAAAAATCATTCAAAAGTTTTGATTCCTTAGCATTGAATTCTTGCTTAAGCATTTTAACATTTTCTTGAAGTTCTTGTTTTTGCTTAGCAGTTTTTGAAAGCTTTTCTTGTAAGGAGTTTAACTCTTGCTTTAATACTTCTTCTCTAAAATTACTTTTTCGAATAATTGTACGCATTTGGTTATCCATTTCCTGCTCACGTGTGGTTAACTCAAACTTTGCACGCTGTTCATAAATAGCAACTTGTTCTTTATAGGCATTCAGTTTAGAGATAACAGAATTATCAAGGGTCGATGCAGTGTATTCATCAAAGACATAGTCATTATTAATTGCGGAAGATGCATCGCTCGGTACAACCTCACTTTCACCTTGTTTCACATATTGATCATATGGGACAATATTGCTATTACCCTCATCATCAATATCTGATTTATAAGTCTCAAGAGATTGTACTTCATTATGCATCTTTCGCTCATCAACATCATGATATAGTTTTAATACTTCTGAGATGATTGATTCTTTGGATGGACCAGCTTGCTGCGGTGATGAGACCTTAGGAGAGACCATTGGAGATATGCTAGCCATGAAAATTGTTTGTGCAGTAGGTTCATCATCCACGTCATGGTCATATGCATCACAGTAAGCGACTTGGAAGGCATTCTGATGATTGTTGCCTAACTCCTGAATTGGTTGTTCATCAACATCAGCATCATAAGTTCTGGCATTTCCCTCAGCAAGAAACAGGAATTCCTCTTCATCCAAGACTGCTCCATTATCTTGAGCTTGAACAAGCAACATCTTGTCTCTGAAGTATTCTGCATTCTGAGGTCGTTTTGGCGATGTGCAGTTCCTTGCAATATGTCCCTCACCTCCACAGTTGTAGCACTTAATCGGCTTTGCTTGTCCCTGATTTCCATTCCTTCCCCTATTCAGATTTGCCACATATCCTCTACCAACTCCACCTCTTCCTTGTACGTACTGCCTTTCTTGAACTGGCTGCACCACAACCTTCCCATCTCTGACAGTGGCTTGATTGTGTGGATTGGACGTTGTTCTGAGGTTGTTGTTGGTGTGTGGGAGAGAGTTCATGTTTTTACTAATCATGAGAGCCAGTTGATTAATGAAGTTTCCCACGGCTGCATCAGCATCAGCTTGTTTGAACATTGGATCGGGAATGAGTTTGTGTTTACCATTACCCATGGGTATAACTTGAGATGCTTTGGTGGTAATACCAACATTAGTGTAGAAAGCTGTAGAATCATTTGGTGAGCTTGATTCTCCCTGATTGGTTTTGAACTGATCCAGAATCCTTTTCTCAAACATAGCATGCCTCTCATTCTGAAGAAGAAATGCATACAATTGCTCATAGTTTGTATTATTCAAACCTTTAGTTAGATTCACAGAAGTGACAAACTTGTGCCATTCGGGATTCATATTGTTAACAAACTTTGAGTTCAGCTGAATGTTTGGCATGGTCATTTTGATGTTCCTCATGTCATTCACAAGCTTATGGAATCTCACATAGTATTCATAGACACTCTCATCTGGTTTCATCTTGAAGTGCTCAAACTCATCATATAGTTGTGATTCTCTGTCTTCAACAGTTAATTCAGAACCTGAGAGAAGCATCTTGACATTATCCCATACAGCCTTTGCTTCAGTGTTGTGATTGATAAGCTTGTAGATGTCTTTTGGAAGACCTTGAAGCATAATGTTAGAAGCCCTGATATCTGCATCAAATCTCTTTTTCTCCTTATCATTGAGCTCATCATACGTCTTTGGTCTATCTATTCCATAGATCATTGTTCCATCTACAGCTGTATCAATTAAGTCTCTAGTAGTCTCAATCTGATAAGGTCCTTCATCGATTGACTTGAGAATGTTGACTCCGTTTTCTTTTCCCAAACAGTACAATCGGATTCGTTGTGCCCATGAGTCATAATCAGTTCTGTCAAGCATAGGTAGACGAGTATCTGACTGTGCTGCTTGAACGTCCTCAGCTAAGGAAGAAACAATAGTAGGAACGATGTTTGCCATGATTACAAGTTCTACGGGATTTTACAATTCTTTGATTAAACCGGGAAATTGATTCTTTCACGGGATTTTAGTAAACCAAAAGAACAACCGTAAGAATGTATCACGAAGAAGTAACAAGTCTAAATTGACAAGTAGCTAAATACTCAACTCGCTTAGTAATCAACTCGCTAAACAACCAACTCGCTCAAAGGAACATGTCGCTTAAGGAATAAACTCGCTAAATAGCCAAGTCGCATTAGTATCAACTCGCAACACAATCAACTCGCTTGATGAAACAAGTCGCTAAATAGCCAACTCGCTTTAGTATCAACACGCAACACAAACAACTCGCTTAAACAAACAAGTCGCTTTAGGAATCAACTCGCTTAATAGCAAGTCGCAAACAGACACAACTCGCTTAACCACCAAGTCGCTTAAAAGCTTAACTCGCTAAATAGCCAAGTCACATATATCAACTCGCATCCAGTAACAAAGCAACTCGCTTTGAAGAATTAAATATCCGAGACGCAACTCGCTTAGTACAAAGTTCAAAAATAACCACTTTATCAATCAAAAACAACCAAACCACAATGATTTAAGCCTTCCAATTCAAAACATAAACACATATGATGATCCTAAACACAAAAGTACAAGCAAAATTCAAACTTTAACACTAAAATTTGTCCAAATGAATCAAACTCTTCTAAATACTTAATACCCCAAAAACCTTATGAAATCCACCAAAACAAAGAGCATGAAAGATGAGTGATCAAACCATGCCTCTTGATACCAATTGTAGGATATAGGATTTCAAAAACACACTAAACCATAAACATGTGGGGCGTTCAAGTATGTTTAGAGAGAGAAAGTTCTAGAGAGAGAAAGGGAAGAGAGTTGGGAAGTATGTGAAACAAAGAAAAATGGTATTGAAGCTCCAACCCTCTACCTTGGGAGGTAGAGGGTATTTATAGTTTCTTACAAACAAACGCCACCTACGGGCTGTGGATCAGGCATACAGTGGGTAAAGACCCGTCCGTCCTCCACGGTGTTACAAGACAAACTACTTAATAACTTAACATGACTACGACTACGAGCTATCTAACGAATACATATACTTGAGGTGACCGAATCTTTAATGACTGATTTTTTCTAATTCCTAACAGAGTTTATGGAACTTCAAGATCATTACCCAAATTTGTGAAATCAGCTTCTTCATTGGAATTTGAGAAAGTACCTTATCACATCTAATACCTCTTACTTTGAGTCTCAACTGATTTTCAAGGGCTATTATAAGATCATGAATAGCATCAAAGGTTTCATCTTTAAATCCCAAGAAAAAGACCCAACTAAATCTACTACAATAATCTATCACAACTAAGCAGTACTTCTTCTTGTTCAAGTTTGCAACAGAAACAGGTCCAAACAGATCCATGTGCAGCAACTCTAAAGGTGCTCTAATAGTTCTTTCTTCAATCTTCTTGCATGAAGCTTTGTGTTGTTTACCCCTCTTGCACGCCAAACATGAATGATCATTCTTGTATGCTTTGGAAGGTAAACCTCTAACTAAATTTCCTTTAACCAACTTGTTGATATTCTCGAAATTCACATGTCCTAATCTTCTATCCCATAGATGTGCTTCTTCAATTGTTGCCTTTGCTACTAAACATGTTGCTCTTTCAGAAGAATTAAGAGTCTTCAAATCTAGACTGTACACATCATTGGTTCTTGGTACTCTCAGTGTTACCAAGTTATCAACAAGCTTGAACTCAGGGGAAAGAATAAGACATTCTGTGTCAGTGAATAACACAGGGTGCTTCTTGTCACAGATCTGAGAGACTGGCAAAAGGTTAAACTTGAGCTCCTTTACATTGCGAACATTCTCAAAGTATATGCTTCCTGCCTTGATGGTTCCTTTTCCAGTAATTCTACCTCCACTAGGATCATTCCCAAATGCAACTCTTCCTCCAAAATAAGATTTAAAATCTTACAGAATCTCTTTGTCTCCTATCATGCTTCCAGAGCAACCACTATCAACAATTAAATGATCTTTAAGCTCCTCTTCTAGGTTGCCCTGCACAAAGATGAGAGAGTTAGTTAATTTTAGGAACCCAAGCCATTACTGACTTGTGCTCCCCTTGTGGAGTGACATACTTAAATTCTTTAAGTATGTAGTCTCCACTGTCTTTGAAAACATGATCAATTATTTTTGTTTGTTCCAAAACATGTGTTGGTTTTTCAACAAAACTATTTTTTTCATCAAAATTCTCCTTTTCTTTTTCAACAAAATTCCCTTTTTCACCCTTACTTGATGAAAGTACTGTTTGTTCCCCATCGGTACTTTCTTTCTTAACCCAGTTGGTTTTAACTTTTTGTGTAGATTTCTTTAATCTAGGTACTCTATTTGGGGTGTAACGCCTTCTAGATTCATAGTAATTGGATCTCCTAGGGCTTCCATTCCAAAAAGTGCTAGCAGTACCTTGATTGGGTGAAAACCTAGCAGTACTTTGAGAAGGTACTACGTGAGAAACTTTTGGCTTATCAGTACCTTGGAAAGTGCTTGAGGATACTGGTGGGTTTGAAAAAGGTTTTTGCTGGTGAGGGTACCTATAGTCTTTTGAAAAATTGTTGTGGTTAACCCTACGTGAGTGATTCCAAACTGGTTTATTCTCCCTTGGCTTTTGGTTGACAGTTTTAGTCTTTGGGAATTTACTTAAATATTCTGAGTGAAAGTCACAGTCCTTAATCAAATTATCAGGACTATAACAAACAAAACATAATTTTTTACCCATACTCCCAAAATTTCTTCCTTTAGTCCTATGACTAAAACAATCCCAACTTCTTGGTGAATGACCAAAACTATCCCAAAAAGATTTAGCAGTATTTTGAAAAGTTTTTCTTGAAGGTACTGCTGAATGTTTAGCAATACTTTGTGTTGAAGGTACTGCTGAACTCTTAACATTATCATCCTTAGGTTTCTCAACTGTTTCTTTTGGGGTTTCAGAACTAGATGGACCTGAATTAGATTGACCAGTAAGCTTTTTCCTAAACTCTAAATTGTCTACTTCAAAACAATAAACATCTGTCCTAAGTGGTTGAAAACTACCAGTGGGTGGAGGAACAACATTATAACCCTTGTCTTTCTTAAATTCAGGAGGTGTTTGACTAATTGAATCCTCATTACTAGATGTGTTCTCTTCTGAGCTAATGAGTTCATCATCACTAGTTGTTATCTCCTTTGAATCAATTTGTTCCATATCACTAGGTGGGTTCTCTTATGTACTACTAAAATCCATACCAAAACCTAGGCCAGGTTTAATGTGTGCTCTTTTCTGTTTTTCAACAAAACTAACATGTGAAAGGCCAGATTCTTTCCAACTAGCAAATTTCTCTAACAATTCATCCCTTTCTTTAGTCATCTTTTCAAGTTCAGAAACCTTACATCCTAACTTCCATTCACTCAATTTTAATTGATAATCTTGTTGCTCATATTTTTCTGCCCAAGCCATTTCATTATTTTCATGAGTTATTATTTTGGCTTCCATTGACTCTAAAGTTATTTGACAACCAGCTACCTTAGACCTAGCCCTTCTACAATTATCTCTTTCAGTTACATAATCTTTAAGCACTTTTTGATAAAAATCATTACACTTAGAACATACCTCAGAGATAGTGGGTAAACTTGGTGAAGTAGATACCATAGCAAGGAGAAAAGGTTCTTCTTCACATTCCATGCTCCAATCAAAGCTTCCAAGACCATCTCTTGATTCTAAAGCAGCAAATCCTGGTTCCTCATCAAAAGCTGTGCTCCAATCAAACTCTTCCATTGCGACCATAGAGTAGGTTACTGGTTCATCGTCAAATTCAGCACTCCAGTCAACCTCTGATAGATTTTCTTGAGCAACCAAAGCTTTTGGTTTTGGTTCAGTAATAAGAACTTCTCTTCTTTCAAGCTTGGGTTTCTTAATCATCCTGTTTGCCTGATATTTAGCAAATTTGCATTCTCTTGCAAAGTGTCCAGTTCTTTGACAATTAAAACATTCAATCTTGGACTTGTCACATGTTATACCCTGTTTGGGTTTGAAGTCAATGCCTCTTCCTGTTTTCTTCATGAACTTCTTGATCCTTGTTGTGATCATGGCAACTTGCCATCTTATGTCAATTTCTTCTAGATCATCTTCTTCAATTAGCATCAAATCTTCTTCATAAGTAACAGGTAAGGTGGCTTGCTGAGCAATGAAATAACATATAATATCATCAGATTTGATGGTGTTTGATGGTGATGAGGTGGTAGTAGTCATGGTTGTGCAAATATTCTGTTTTTCACCAACAATACTTTGAATAGGATAAGCAGTACTTTTAGTGGAAGTACTGCCTCTCTTTTCAGATGACACAAAAGCAATGTTGTGAGATTTTGAAGTTATTTGACCATTCATCGCATGCTTAAACACCTTTAAATTATCGTATAGATCATCAAAGTCCATAGTATCCAAACCAGATTGTCCTCTAATCATAGTAGCAACCACATGCCATACGGATGGCAAACTTCTTAAGAACTTCAAATTTGCATCTTCAACAGATAACTTTGCTTCATATAACTCTAGCATACTAAGGAGATTTTGGAATCTATCATAGGCAGCGTCAAGACCTTCTCTTTCTCCAACAGTGAATGTTTCAAATTGTTGCTTGAACAGATTTCTATGCATCTTCTTTTAAGCATCATTACCTCCAAATCTTGTCTTGATAGCAGCAGATAGTTGTTTTGCACCCTTAGCATCATGAAACTTTAGCAGGTGACCATCAGGAACAGCATAAAACATTATGTTGAGAGCCTTCTCTTGATTTCTTTTTGTAGCTGCTGGCAAGGAAGGCTGAGGTAGTTTAGGTTGTCTAGGAATTTCTACAGGCTCTTCAAGAACGACATTACCATTGACAATCACATCCCACAGTGCATGGTCTGTAATAGCAATGTACTGCCTCATGTTGTTGGAATCACTCCTAAACCATATTTCAAGTGTTAGTAATTAATATGTAATAGTTAGCTTAATTAGGCCTTTATGTTTGATATTATGCTAAGGCTTATGTAGAAGGCCCATAAGCCTTGGCCCAAGCCTAATAAGGAAAGGATGGGAACTTGGTGTGTTGCCCTAGTTCCCTCCTATAAATACTCTTGTAAACCTTCTAATGAAGGTTGGTTGTTCAATTCACTCATTCACCTTTTCGCATAACTCTTCATTATTCATACGTGTGTGTGTGTTTGTGTTGTTCATCCGATCTCTTCTTCTCTATTTTTTTATATTGATGCTTGTGTTACTAATATGGGAACCTAACAGTGGTATCATTCGCCATCTAGTTGGGTGAAACGGTTTGTTTTTGTCTACTCGTAAGGTTTTACGTTTTTAACCTTTCTCACGCATAAAGCTCAAAATTTTCACTTTAAAATTCTTAGATTCTTGTACTTTAAAGGTTATTTGGTGTTAAAGTTTAAGTTTTTGGCAAAAAGTTTGAAACTTTACGTGTGTAGAAGTGTTTTTTAAGCTTGATTTCATTCGTATACCTCTTTCTACTCGTAAGGTGAAAAAGAGTTTTGGATCATCAATTTTTAATCTTTCTTGTTATTTTGGTGATATTGAAGCTATTTCATCATAAAAATCATGTTTCTAAACACTTTTGGGCATAAAATCAGTTTTTGGTACTTTCTACTCGTAAGCAAACCCTAATCCTACGCATAAGGAATTCTTCATTTGATCTTCAGTGCTATTGGTTTACACAGTGTTTTCTTGCTTGGATAAGCCTGAAAACACTTCGACTTTGGATATCGTTTACACTGTGATAGTGTAAAGGATTTTTTGGGCAAAACCCTAATTTTACGCATAAGCTTAAACTTACGCGTAGAACTCTTTACGCCTAAGTATTTTCTTACGCCTAAGCCTTGTCTTATGCATAAGTTAATCTTACGCATAAGTTTTCTACGCCTAACTTTCAGTTTACGCCTAATCTTAGTGTTTCTCATTTCTTACGCGTAAGCTATTCTTACGCGTAATTCTCATTGTTACGCGTAAGGTGGTGTTTTTACGCGTAAGCTCTTTCTACGCGTAAGGTTCTAATCTACGCATAAGCTGGTTTTCTACGCTTAAGGACTTCTTCAACAAACAAAGTTTCATTCGACTACAAAGATCCATCAACAACACAAGTTATCAAAAAAAAAATTGAGTAAAATTTAATTTTTAGGGGAGACTAAACGTTCAATTTTTACGCGAGATTCAAATTTTGGTTTAACTGTGAAAATTTTGGTCAAAAATTCAAATTTTTAGGCCCAAATTCGAATTTTTCGGGTCAAATTTAGCGTCAAAATTGTCATAACTCAAATTTTTCTTACATCCTTAGAATTGAATTTTATAGTGAATTTCAAATTTTGAGAGTCAAAATTTTTCAAAATTATTTTTGGAGGGAAATTGAAATTTACTATATCGGCCTTCTATGTGCTATATCGACTTCGCACCTTTTCTCTTTGATTCTTCTGTAGGGGAGAGAGAGTGTTTAAATCAATGGATTCTGATGCTGAAAAGGCATCTGTGGAATTGTACGTAAGATGGAAACCATTCAAATTCCCAATGATTAACAATTCTAAGCGTCAAACATCATCAAACTCGCGAAATCCTGCAGTCGTGCAAGGTGAAAGAGTTGATGTACATGGAAGGAATGCTCAATTGGATGTTGAGAATGTTGTGATTACTTCAACTGTCGGTAATGCGGACAATGAGGTTATAGCATTGGAAAAGCAGGATGACAGCAGCAGATCAGGAGAAGATATCATACCCATCTATGACACAGAGCCCAACTTTGACAAAGAACAAATGGTTGAGGAAGATATCTTACCCACCTATGACACGGACATAGAACAAATGGTTGAGGTAAAATCTATTGTTGATCATTCTCTGCCAGCAAATGCGACAAAACATACTGAGCAACCTGAATTCAGCAATGAAGGAGAGATTGACCAGTGTGTTGCACAATGTCCAGACAACTATCTTATGTCCGAGCCCTTGCTTGCAAACAATTCAACTGAAACGTCAAATCAAACTCTTGAATCTGAAAACATTCTTCTCAAAAAGACCATTGCACAGTTTCATAAAGATTTTTCAAAACTAGAGGCACATTGCATATCTCTTGAACTTAAATTACAAAACAAAACTTTTTCTTCAAAACACAATGGTCAGTATTCAAATGAACAAAGTAATCGTGTGGATACATTAGTAAATGAAAATGAGCATTTAAAGGCTCAAATTCAAGCAAAGGGGCTTGCACATGTTGCTTTACAAAACAAACTGAGAAGATTAACTGGCAAGAGTGTGGATACTAAGTTTACAAAACCAACAATCTTGTGGAAATCGTCTCTACAACCTTTCAGAAAAGAATCAGTAGTTAGACAACCAACTGCATTTAAATCTGAACGTTTAAAATCTTCAAAACCATGGTTTCCCTCCCAAGTTGTTGAGAATAATCATTTGTCAAAACCAGTCACTCGACATTCCGGGCCTAAGAATAATGCTTCTTTTTCTATTAAACATGTTTCTGTTAAACCTGCTTCTGTTATACCTATACAAGTGGCTGCTCCTGGCCAGTCTAGGATTAGTTCGAAAACAATGTCTAAACCGAGCATCAAAATTCAAAATTCATATGATACAAAGGACTTGCACAAGAACTATGATCTAGAAAAGGCTAGGAAAAGGGCACTACTCCAAAAGGATGGAATCTTAGGTTCACGACCTAGTGTGATGCCTTCTAGTGTGTTGCATAACACTGCTTGTAGTAGCAAAGCAAAACCTAAGTTTACTCAACAAATTGTTAGAAATAAACCCGTTGATCTAAACGTAAAATTTCAGAAACCTAATTGGTGGATCAATATAGGACGCAGACTCTTCCCAAAAGAAGTTTCAACATCCCCTAGATCTAACCTTAGATGTATTCCAACGGGTAGAGTATTCAACACTATTGGTATTAGGTGGATTCCTACAGGCAAGATACTAAGTAGTTGCATCAACACAAGTGTGAAACCCACAATATCCATCCCTGAGGCAGGAAAGGAAATCATCAAAATAGCATGTTCAGGTGTCAAGAATATAATTGACACTACATCTTTATGCTTCTAACATCTGGAACCCAGTTACACTTGGGGATCCATGCTTTCTCTTTCTTGCCCCCTTGTTTTTTCCATGCAGGTACAACAGCTATGGCTTCTACTGCAAAACAGCGTAGGACCCGCTTCTCACCGTCAAAAATATCATGATCCATCAGCTGCACCACCATTGTACTTAATCGTCATGAATTGGAAACTTTGTTTGCTCCACTGGTTAAAGAGTCCTTCAAAAGTCATGCTTCAGATGTATCGAATGTTTCCGCTGCAAAACCTGATCATATTCTAATTTCGGATACACTCTGAAACTACAACTACTACCATTGTTGTAAATGAATGCACCTCCTATCGAATCTTTGATGACATAAGATCAAACCGTTTCCAACAACAATGACACAGCTGATGATCAACATAATGAACAGAGAAGTTTTATCAGCAGTTGATTCTCTCAAGATATTTATGGTACTTCACACGTGTTCGATTAATTGAATATACATGGTTTCGCTGTCTCCTTATACATGGTTTCGCTGTCTTCAATTCATCATCAACATACGTGGTGTATGATTCTGAATCATTGAAAACATCGAGGGGGGGAGAGTGTGTAGGTGGTTATTGCTTCCTTGTTTTTCCACATTCTTCTTTGCAAAAACCCAATGCCTTCTTGAATTTCTTCAATTAGGGGAAGAAATAAGACGATATGTGGCTCAAACGTCTCACTTTGGTGTTATCGTCTCAATTTCATTGGTGATCTTGTGTGAAGTTACCCAAATATGATGTTATGATGCCTCACACACGGTCTTGGTATCGAGTTATTGCATATTCACAGGTGATTAGTATTCCGATAGACATCAACATTCGGGGGAAGTCGTTTCATTTCGTCTTTCGTTGTTTGTTTGATGAGAAGCATCTACATACGTGAGAGGATCTTGTTGATTTCTGGTATTTTACCCTCGAACTGATTTTCCGCAATAAGTCAGATTTACATTGTGTGGTTTACTGCTCATCTACAAATTCCACTGCATACTGAAACCTTTCAAAAGTTAGAGGAAATTTAGACTTCATCAAAGTTTTAAATCTGCTAAAGACAGTTGTTAGTTTTGGGGGAAGCTGATTCTGAAACTTCCTCACTATGGCTTCTGAGCATAACAGCTTGGAACCCGGTCACTACCGTTTAAACTTCCCTCAAACCCCATCATCAGCTGAACCAAGCCCCCAGCTTACTCGTCAACAAATGGAAAAGCTATTTGCTCCGCTGTTTAGTAATGACATTGATGAAAGTGCCCCAGGTGTATCCGATGTTTCCGCTGCTCAACCTGATCATATTCCTATACCTGATACACCTGCTACAACAACTACTGTTGAAGAAGCACCACCAGTTGATTCTATAACCACATTTGAACAAACTGCTTCCAACGACGCTGAAATAGCTGCTGATGTTCTTAACAATGAAGTACCCCCACCTGCAGATTTTGATCCAAATACGTTCTTTAACCCGTTTGCTAATGAAACTGCTGCACCTGATGTTGCAGAATCATCAACAAGCCATTTGAATCCTCAAAATCTGCACAATGTATACCAACATCAACCCTCTACACATCGTTGGACAAAAGACCATCCTCTAGAGAATATTATTGGCATCCCGAATCAACCAGTCGTAACGAGACAACGTCTTTACACAGATGGTGAACATTGCATCTATGCACTCACTGTGTGCCAATCTGAGCCTAAAAACATTAAAGACGCAATGACAAAAGACAACTGGATTGAATCCATGCAAGAAGAACTCAACCAATTCAAACGTCTTGAAGTATGGGAACTGGTTGAAAGACCAACAAGGGTCTACGTCATTGGTCTCAAATGGATTTGGAAGAACAAATTGGATGTTGAAGGGAACGTAATCAGAAACAAGTCACGTCTCGTGGCTAAGGGTTATAGACAGGAAGAGGGTATTGACTTTAAATAATCATTTGCTCCGGTTGCTCGTCTTGAGGCTGTTCGAATCTTTCTCGCGTTCGCGGCTCATATGAATATAACGGTCTTTTAGATGGACGTGAAAACTGCTTTTCTGAATGGTCAACTGAAAGAAACGGTTTATGTCAGCCAGCCAGAAGGGTTCGTTGATCCTGAGTTCCCGAACCATGTCTACAAACTGAACAAAGCTCTGTACGGACTCAAACAAGCTCCCCGGGCGTGGTATGATAAGTTATCATCCTTCCTCATTGCCAATAATTTTACCAAAGGTTCGGTCGACCCAACTCTTTTCATACAATATCACGGGGCACACATCTTAATTGTTCAAATTTACGTGGATGACATCATTTTTGGGTCAACACATAAAAAGTACTCAATCGCTTTTACAAAACTAATGAAGAAACATTTTGAAATGTCCATGATGGGTGAACTTACGTTCTTTCTAGGACTGCAAGTTCATCAATCACCCTGTGGTATATTCTTGAGTCATTCCAAATATGCCCTTGAACTGCTTAACAAATTTGGAATGCAAAACTGTGACACTTATGCCACACCAATGGCTCATACCAAGAAGCTAGACGCCGATTTACATGGGAAATTGGTGGACCCTACTAAATACCATAGTATCATTGGGTCTCTCATGTATCTAACAGCTAGTAGGCCTGACATTGTTTTTTCCGTATATCTTTGCTCCCGTTATCAGTCGAGACCAACTGAAACCCACCTGTCTGAGGCTAAAAGAATCCTCCGATACATCAAGGGAATCTTTAACTTGGGGATCTGGTATCCGAAGGATTCTGGTTTTGAACTAATAGCTTTTTCAGATGCTGATCGCGCAGGATGTTTAGATTCACAGAAAAGTACTTCAGGAGCATTACAATTTCTTGGTGATAAAATGGTGTCATGGCAATTGAAGAAGCAGGATTGTACATCGCTGTCCTCAACAGAAGTTGGATGAGAACACAACTCAAAGACTATGGTTACGTATTTGACAGAATCCCGATGTACTGCGACAATTGGAGTGCTACTGCGATCTCGTGCAACTCTGTTCAACATTCGAAATCAAAGCACATCGATCTTCGATATCATTTCATCAAGGACCACGTGGAACAGGGTACTGTTGAATTATACTTTGTGGGTACTGAATACCAATTGGCAGATCTGCTCACCAAAGCCTTAGCTCCTACTAGGTTTAATGAGTTGGTCCACCGGATTGGTATGCGGTGTTTGACTCAAGAGGAACTGGATGAACTCTTAAAACATTCTTAAAACCAGTAAAACGCCAAAACCACTTTTGTAAATATTTTTCAAAAACAAAATACAAAATTATAAAATCAGATAAAACAACAAAAATATTCTTCTATCTATATTTCTTTTAACATGGCAAGTACAATTCTTCCGTCAACACTCAAATCTTTCAAAATTCAGTATTTTTCTCGATCAAGTGTTGAGGGGGAGAAAGCAAATATTTTTCGGTTTCATAAAACCGTGTACTTGCATGTTACCTTATCACGGTTGTTTCTTTAATAATGGTGGTCACATTTCTGGTTTACTGACACTCCTCGGACTAAAATTAACAAAATTTCATTATTTCTTAAGTCGAGGGGGAGTGTCATCAAGTTTCTTTTCAAAATATTCTTCGTTTGGTAACCAAAATGGAAGTCAAGGGCGTTGGATGAAAATAGTTAAGGTGGATGGACTAAAGATGTCAAATGTTCAAACAATTTTTAAACAAAAACACCTCCACCAACTTCTCTTTCACATTTACTACTTACATTAAATATCTCAACCACCATCATCCTACGCGTAAAAATCAACTCACAAATCCGTGTTTTTTATCTCAATTTGTAAGTGTTTCTGTGTTTGTAACAAGATTTTAAACAAAGGTTTTGTTTCATTTTAAAAACTAACGGTTAAATCTTTACTTACGAATGATTTGGTGTTCTACGCATAAGCGTATGAACACCTAATCATGTGTGAGTGTTTGTGGTTGAAATGGTTGTGTCAAAATGTTTGTATAATATCTATGATACCATTTTTATCCTCAAAACACACCCAGATACACGAACTGAATGATTTTTGAAAACTAAGGTTTATGCGTGAAATTGGGTATTTTCATATGTGAACGTTTCTAGCTAATTGGTTGCTTGAAAGATGTTGTTTACAAGTTTAATTGACCATATCCATGCTTGGAATTTACCCAGAAACACTAATTGCTTATAAATTGGAAATTAGGGTTTATGTTCATAGAATTAGGTATTTTTTATTTGCTTAGATTTTGATGTTATAACTTGGATAAAGCAACTCTATAGGCTTCTTAGACTTACCAGAACAAGTTTAGTGCATTTCCCATGGTTAAATTGCTTACTCGTAATTCTTAAGCTTTAGGGTTTAGGTTTACGCGTAACATGTGTTCTACGCATAACAGTTTAATGAGTATTCATGGTTTGAACTGATAAAGATTGAATGTATGTGTTAAGATTGGTGATATGATGAACTTAATTCAGGTTTTCTACGCGTGAAAATTCAGAATCAAGGTTACTTGCCATCTACGCATAAGGATCACCTTACGCGTAGCATGTTATGCGTAAGAGTAATCTTACACGTAACATTTACGCGTAAGGATCTAGATTGGGGACTACGCGTATCCTGTGAAGGATATGCGTAAACAGTAACCTCTACACATAAGGTTCACTCTTACGAGTAAGCCTTAAGCGTAAGGTTCCATATACGCTTACGCTTAAGCTTTACGCATAAAGCCCTCTTTTCCAACGCGTAATATTTCTTACGCGTAAGTTAAGAGCATACGCATAAGCTTACGTTTACGCGTATAATCACTCCTGTTTACGCATAAGCTTGCCATTTCTTCGCGTAAGCCTAGTTTTGACCTTAATTATGAATTGTTACGCGTGCAAACTTGTAAATAAATAAATCATAACATCACGAAACCAATACTGTCACTAATAAGCTTAAATGTTTAATAAGTTGTGAAAAATAAGTGAAGATATAGACTTTAAAACTTGAAGCTAATCAACTCACGAAACTTATCACGACGTCTCTGGACTATTGGACAAACAAGTGACATTGGACTCGTAACAATCATCGACATTCAATAATTAGACAATAAAACCTTCTGTTGACTAACATAATGTCTTTCGATATGTTGGTTCTTTTGCCTAAATATCTTTCAGATCACGACATGGACGCTCAAATGCAAAACGTGGAAGCACCAAACGTTCTCACCGTTGAAGATATCTTCCCTAATGGCTATCCAACGAAGATTGGAAAGAACAACCTTCGTGTTGATTTTCATAGTCTCACCTGCTCAGAGTCTTCTTGCTTAATAGCTATGGACATTCTGAAGAATCATCCTTATTAGAACATGCTCACCAATTCTGCTACAGTGCCAGAGATCTACATTCACCAGTTCTGGCATACAATGCGAAAGATCAAAGGTCAAAATGTTGTGACGGTTACGCTCAACCACAAACAAGTCACCATCACACTAGCAGACTTAATGGCTGTTCTTCTCATTCCTGTCATCGAGCCAACCGAATACAATGCCTCACCAACTGAAGAGACTGTTCTGCAATTCATGATCGACATTGGTTATGACGAAGCTTCAGGAGTAATCACAAAGCATTCATACGTGGATCTTAAGAATATTCCTCAGCCTTGGAGACCCCTCTACATTATCATCACCAAATCCGTTTCTGGACGTGATAGTGGCTATGAGCATCCCAAGCTCATGGAACTACAGATCTTTTGGGCTTTGGTCAACATGAAACACATTGAAGTTGAAGCTCTGATATGGGACGACATGATGTCATTCCTCAAAAGGCTTGGCTCCAAGATCCCATACATCATATATACAAAACTGTTGATCCAAAGAGCTCTAGGGTATAATCCTGATATTCCCTTGAGACTCAATGACCCTAACAATTACTCCATGTTGTATGAGCCTACACTCACAGTCAGATTTAAGGAATCAACAACAAATATACAGGGTGCAGTGTTGCCAAATCACCTTCTAACTGATGCAGTCAAACAATTCTATTCATACAAAAGGTATCTGGTAGCGGTTGATGAAGGAAAAGTAGGTTTTCCTGATGAAAAGTCCTCCGGTACACCTACTAGGAAAACCAGGAGAGACAGTGCAGGAAGTGTTACAAGCACTGAGAGTCAGCAAAAGTTTCCTAAGAGAACACATACTCTCAAAAGGAAAATTCCCTCTAAGGAAGCCATTCCTATTCCCGAACCTGAACCGCAACGAAAGCTAGTAGATGAAAGCTCTGAGGAAACCGAATCTGACGAAGAGGTCACCTACTCTGAAACTGCAACCGATGACACTCAAAAGGTAGCTAAACCTCCCAGTCCAATAGCTGATAAAGAAAAAGGGAAAACTCCTATGCTTGAGCATGATAAGGAAAGTTCTGAAAAAGAACTATTTGATGAGGAAAGAGAATATCAAAAGAAGTTGAAGGACCTCAGACAAAAATACTTTGTCGATGAATTCGTAAAGGATCAAACTCGTGGCCCTGGAGGATCAAGTGGTGGAACTCAAGCCACCCACGAACAACAACAAAGGCAGATTAAGGATTCCATCAAATATGACATACTGGAACCAGACATGGAAAAGACTAAGAAAACTCCTGGTGAAGACACAAAGGCTGATGAAACGGCTAAGTCTGGAAATGATGATGACACTGATTATGATACCTTTCTTCTAGACTGTCCCGCACGCTCCAAGGAGGAAACTTCTGAGCCACCAAAGGACCCTGAGCCACCTCATGACTCCTCATCATCAGACTCATCTTCTCACTCTTCACCTCCACCATACAAAGGCACAACCAGATCCACATCTAAATCTGTGAAGAAACCAACACACTCTTGGATATCCCGGGCAAAAACAAAGATTTTAAAAGCTGTCAAGCAACTTAGGAAGAAAGACGCGCTCAACAAAAAGCTAAATCAACTCGCTAACAACATCAACTTTCTTCATGACGAGATAGACAAGATGTCTAGTGAAAGGGAGTATGTCCAGAAGTTCATGAAACGTGATCTTCAAGGGGAAATGAACGAGATGATCAAGGGATATACTCACAAGTTCCTTCTTGACATCGTTCCTGGAGTTACAAGGGAGATGTTTACCAGACAGCTCTATCCAAATCTCATGAAATTAGTCAAGCAAATAATGCAATCCACTCCGGTGACAATGACGATCAATCCAATAGAGCCTGCAGTTCTCTCTGATGCAGAGTTGATTTCCAAGCTGGTGCTACGAATGGGTAAATGATCTGCAACTTTCACCTCTGATGAAGGTAAATTATTCGAGGCATTACTGGAATATCAACTCAAAACTTCATGCAAGGATCAAGCTGAAAGGCCTAAGCGTCCAAGAGATGATGATGATAAGGATAAAGATAAAGATAAAGAGCCTAAATGTCCAAAGAAATCTGGTGAATCATCCTGCATGCCACCTCCACCCCAAAGGACTCCATCTCAACAACTATCTCCTCCACGCTCTTCTGCTGACAAACATCAGGACTCTGAGTTACCACCCCAGACAGAGAAAATCGGTGATCAGTTTGAATGCACTGGCGGTGACGATGAGGAAGTCCCTGAGCCCCAACAACAACCCACCTCTCCCGCTTTGACAAAGAAACCAGCATCCTCATCTAGGCCAAAGAAAAAGAAGAAGACGCCTAAGGCTGATGTCGTCTCATGGCTAGATGAAGACGACACCGAGTATGATTGGTTCTCTACACTTGTTGATGCTACTCCCGCTCTAACTGATGATCAAGATTTGGTAGAAGGTCGTACATTGGAGCATGCTAAGTTATTTGCAACAAAAGTTCCGAGTGAAGAAGATGACGAAATCAGAGTTGAGACGCATCAAGAATGAAGCCTTTCAACTACTCAAAGATAGCTCGGAAAGTGCTATTGAAGTTGAATATCACCTTGAAAACATAGCACGAGCCATGTCTAACAACATTGATTGGCTCAACCCTGAAGTAAACAATGAGTTCACCAGAAGAGACAAGGATCCATACTACACCGACTGGTCTAGACCTCTACCAACGATTGGCCAACCAGATCAACCTAAGATTCCATTCCGCTACTTCTTCAACAATGATTTGGAATTTCTTCTACACGGTAGCGATGGTTCAAAGAAATACGCTACATCACTTACACTTCCGTTCCCGGCAGCCATATACTCCAACTGCATAGCCATCGAGGAAAAGGCTACTCACATGTTTTCTAACAGTGTGGAACAATATGACATTGGTGCAATGTATGGGATTCACCATTGGCCGGAACACCGACGAATCTACTACAAAAGCTGCCAGGTTCGAAAGTCTCAACATGAAGTGCAGAGTGATAAAGGGATCATTGCTGTTAAGCATGTAGCTCTTTCGTCTAAATGAGACTACACTTTCCTCAAGAAAATCGTGGTCAAAAGACAAGAAGAAAGGGACTATGATTTCTGTGAAGCGGACTTTCAGAATTTGTCTCTCAACGACATTGAAGATCTGTATCTTGCCAAGGTACAGGGAAGAATGAGACAATTCTCGACTGAAATCCAACGTGAATACATCAAGTCCTTGCTCATCTTCATCAGAAGCATAGTGATCCAGGAACGTGTAGAATACTTACAACTTGCTGTTGAATCATATAAGACACGTGTCAACCTCACCAGACCTTAGCTAGAACTTCCTGACATCAACCATCTTCCACAATACACTCTCATCAGCAAACCGTTTGGAGTAGTTTACCGTAGTAAACTACAACGCAACTGCTTGATGGCGCGTAGAGATCTTCATAAGTTTGGGGATCACACACTGAAGACGATACACGAAGGCATTGGGTCACCAAAGCGATGGAATTATAAGGAAAGACAGGATGTTAAGAGGATCATCACTCGTATCGATGAAAGGTTGTACAAAAGGGACCAGTTCAAAACTCTAGAGAGCTTCGTAGGTGGTCCTCCCAGGATTACTCTCACAGGCTATCAACGCCCTGTTCGCATTCCTGGAAAGATTGATGGACTACCTGGTACCCCTTAAACTGTTTCATTTTCTATATTGATTTGGATGTGTGATTATTTAATGACTATGGCTTGTGCACACATAACAGTGTACAACCCGTTCTTGTAATGAAAGGACCCTGTGGTAAGCTTCAGTGCCACAATCCTTATAAAAGGAGCGAAAGCTTCTTACTTTTGAGTAAAACTTATCAAATCTTTCACTTTTCAAAGGTTTTACTCAAAAGAACAAGTACTTCCCCTTATGATTTTCAAAACCTCAACAGTTTATATCACTTGTTGAGGGGGAGTATTTGATTTAAAACTTTGTTCACCAAAATGTTCTTTATGGTAATCTTCCCACAAAACTCAAAATGGTCATATTTATTCTCAATATTTCTTAAAAAATAACATATTTATATGCCATTTTTTAGGGGTAGAAAAATTACGTGATAAGAAATATGTTGTGAAATTGCAAATAAATCTTTGTGCTACAGAATTAACCAATGAATTGACGAGATCTTAAATGTTAGTAACTCGAAAAGACTTGTCCAGGACGGGTAATAATTTCAAGCTAGTTTGCTAGTGATGTAAACGTGTCTCGCAAAGGACTTGTCCGAGTAGAATGTACCATTCGAGAAACTCATGGTAGACATGAACTTTGACGGGTTTGACAACCTTTCGAGGTTTGTCCACACCTTCAAGATAGTTATTAGAGCCAGTTATCACCTAAAAGCTGACAATGTATCTCTATAACTATTCAACGTAACCGTGTCTCGCGGGGGATTGTCTATCTTGAGTTGATCAATTCAAAAGTGCGAGCTCTTTCCTCACTGTGCAGATTTCTGTCAAAACTCTTAAGCACATGTGGAGGGGGAGTATTTCTGAAAATCCAAAACTCTTGAAGTATTCAAACATGTGTTTCATTTACAAACACTTCGAGAGATTTTCATGAAAATGGTTTTATGGCAATGGAGTTATAAGGTGATTAAGGTAAGGAATAACCGTCCTATGATTCGCCATAGCCGGAGGGATCTACCCAAGGACACTACCAATACTTAGAATTAGAAGTCCTTAGGTATGATTATAGAAAGGAGAAAATGAGAATCGGAGAAAGAAGGAGTTGAAGAATTAAAAAGAAAATCAAAGAAAAGGGTGAAAGGAAATAACCCTCTAGATTATTCAACTTAGGGCAGACACCGGGTTCAATTCATATGCTACTGGTTGTCACTTGATGACGCCGATATTGAAGATTAAAAGTCTTCATGGACCCAGTGACGCATGCACTAAACCTTCTTAGCCACTCAAGTTTCTCTCAAAAGAAGCTTGTTTCATTCTCACAGGGAACCCTACGTAAACTATTGGCTTTCTCTTAGAGATTGCTGGTATTGAAGAAGGAGACCCTCTCCCTAGTCTACGCTCAGGAAAACCAAAATGCACTATTGAGTCTAGAGCCACGAGATTCATCAAAAGATCTCATATGTACACTTGAAATTTTATCACTTGTCGTTCAACAAATAAGAACGCAAGTGATACATTATCGTGTCCTTCACAGATCTTAGCAATCTGTCGAGAACATTTATGAGAGGTTCACAATTGTGATCCTCAGTGATTAAATGGAAACTCCTGCCAGGGTCAACATCAAACAGCGCTGACAGCAGGTCACTTCGGTAACTCCCCGTGGATTACGCTTAGTGTGTCTCAAACGATCTACAGTCGTGAGGTGATGCTTCGGTGTACCTGTGTCACACCCCCAATTTACCTGTTTTGCAGCGGAATGGAATTCCTGGGGATAGACTGTCATAGCACCACAATCACAGTTATATTGAACGACCTAAAGTGTCGTTTAAAAACACATCGTTTGATATTTAATAAAAGCGTTCAGAGTTACAACATAGGTCCCAAAAGTTTATAAAGTTTGCGGAAATATAAGTCGATTACAAGTCCAAACGATGTTTTGAAAGAATGTGCCATAAAGTACAATGATATAAGTCGACGCCGCGACTAAAAAGGGGTTCCTTAGCCATGCCATGATGAGTATGTCTTAGATACCTGAAAATACATTGCTAAAACGGTCAACAATAATGTTGGTGAGAAATCATAGGTTTATGTGAATGTTTTATATGACTACGCAAGTATAGACCAGGTATGACAATCATGTCACAGAAAAATGTTACAATTGCTATAAGTCCATGACACCGAAACTAGACTGTTCATAATGTAGGCCCCAACAGAGTGTTTGCCAGACAACTCAATAATGTTATTAAATGAAATGCATCCGTATGACTAGTTGGGATTCACCAACCCGGATGGAGGCGTCACCCTCGATAGATCTATCCACTCACCCTCGCTTCTAAGATTAACGGTTCATGTTCAGGAAATGGGGACTTTCAATTGGCATGTGGTAACTTAAGCAATGTAAATGAATTTAACATACTTGGTATCGTAATAAAAATGTTGTGCAATGTATTCTCCCCCGTAGGTTTGAAATAAGTAAAACTTGAATAAATCGGGGCTATGAAAACTCACTTGATAAACTGGTATGATGACAAGAGTGAGTACACTGAGGTATAGCGGGATACTTTAATCTTGACCTATTACGAATGATATGATATGTAATGAGTTATGATGTAATGATATGCATGCATTTCGTATGTTATTTATACCATTTGTGAGTTTTGAAAATAATACTTATCGTCGAAAAATACTCTTTTGACGTCTTGACCATTCTTAAATTACTTTACAAGTATTTACGTCAAAATGTCATCCTACAATAGGTTATTAATGATTTATTGTGAAATTTTAACTTTTCGTCGTAAAATAATGTCGTCGGAAATTTTATGAAAGTGACAAAAATGGCTTCAAAAAGCTAGTCGTAAAATGGTGTACGTCGATCGTTAGGAAACGAACTCAACGGTTTTGGAAAACTTGTATCAAAATCTAGAAGTTTTAGTACCTGAGTTTTCGTCATAGAAGTCTCGAACATAAAGATATTAGAGGTTAAATATGGTGATTTTGTCCAAAATGTGGTTTAAAAAGTGAGTTTCGGCAAAGTTTAAGCAACCGTAAATAATTTATTACAACTCCGCTATACAAACGGTTGGTCGTTTTGAAAAATATGCTTGGTGATCTTGATTTTATTAGAAGACATCTCGTTACAAAAAGTTCTACGTCATCGTTAAAAACAGCCTTCAATATGGTCGTTTTGTTTACCGTAACACTTGTCTCGTAAAAATAATACAGTTTTTCTTAAATAAGTTACGGCATTTTTATGAAAACGTGTATATTTTACTCGTTACAAATCCGTTTTCTACGTATTATACGTCCTTAGCTTCGTATCAAAGTATACTAATATATTTTTGATAAGTCGAAATAATTTGTGAAGCTTAAGACTCGTTTTTGACTCGTACAAAACAAAAACACCTTGCTGAAATTTTCAGAAAATATATATTTCGTCGTCAAACTTGAAAAATTCATAACTTCTTCGTTATAACTCCGTTTTAATCCGTTCAAGCGGCCACGGATTCGTTTTAAAGTATATTTTCTAATTATCTAGGCCAAAAACTCATGTCTACTGTCGGATTTTCCAGAAATGCAAAACAAGATCAGACTACTTTTAATACTTGTCGAAAATAGTTTTTCTCGTACTAAACCTATTCCAATCCCTTCAAAACAACTCCAAAGCTATTCTAATCCTACCATACACCTTCTTAGGGTTTCATGGGTTCCTAAACATCATCAAGACCAATATATAACAAGGGATAAATTATAGGATGACCTTTATATATACAAAACTCTAAAAATCAATGTAAAAATGGTATAAATAAACATAAGTCATGCATGCTTGCTAAGAAAATAATGAAATACATATGAAATGAAAATGAAAGATATAAAATGAAAGTAATATGCTTACAAGCTACTATGATGAGGTGATTAGAACAAGGATTAACCTAAACACCCTAGGTTTTTATTTCAAAACCTTTAATAAGAGTGTAATCTAGATTGTTTAACTTGAGCTTGGAAAATTTTTTGATCCCTTCTTAACTCCTATGTAGAACCGGTTTGTAGAGGAAGAACAAAGAGAGAAAAACACGAACTTGTCTTGAATTATTGTGGTGAATAATTGAAGTGAATGAAATAAGATATTTGAGGTGAAGTGTATATTCTTTACATGTAGAAAAAAATTTACCAACATTAAATGCAACCCCCCCTTTGGTCGGCCAAGAAGGAAGCATTTGTCAAAATATATTTTTTTTTTATTTATTTTTTATATATATATATTGTGTATAATTTGTTAAAAAGATGTAAGTAAATGTTTAGTTAAGTAAAATTGTTGTAACTTGTACATAGTTGTGAAATTTGAGTAGTGTGGACTAAAATAAGTTTTAAGGGATCAAAGTAAAGTATATTGTAGTTATAAAAATTGTAAAAATACATTTCTTGTAAAATTTGAGTGATATAATAATTATCGTGTAGTTTTTAAGAAAAACGTCGTAATAATATAAATTTAACAATTTATATACAAAATAAATTTAAAACACTAGGTAAACTCAAAATATTGTTTTTATAAACTAAATGTAAGTATAAAAATATGTCGGGATCATTTTTGGAAGTATCGGATTAAATGTTTAAAATAATAACGCACGCGATAACGTTTATTTAATATAAAATTTACGCGTTTAATGTGAAATGCAAAATCATGAATGAACTAACATGATGCAAATGATGCTAATGAAATGTAGACTAAACTTAGTCCATATGAAATGTTCGTGATGATATGATCATGAATTCGCCGCTAAACCATTAAGGTTACGCGAATTTGGAACACGTAAACCTAGTTTACGATAAATGTTGAAATAGTGAAACGTGAATTGTTTTGAGAAATGACCTGAAATTGCGAGTTGTCACATTCGCCCATCAAAAAAGGAATTCAGTTCCTGAATTCAGTTCGTGTTAGTCTATCGAATTTTTGAGTTTGTGATGAATGTCGAGGAGAGAAGACATGGAGAAGTGTCGTTACGGTCGTCGATGATTGAGAGCGTACAAAACATCGTAGTAGAGAAAAATATTGGACGAGTATCTCCGATGAATAACACTTTGACTTTCGAATATGTGAAAATTTTGCTTGCACTAAGATTTATAAATAACTGCTCCCAACATAACATGATCCCTCCAAAATTAGACATAGTTAGCTAGGCTATGTATAATTAAGGAACGATGATGTGACGTTCGGTTTAGTTGTTATAACTCTCGATGTTTACAACGATTTAATCTGTGTCGTTAAAATGATAGTTAAAGTAAAAGGAATTAAAAATTCTCGTAAGTAATAACAAATCGGAAAGAAAATAAAGTACGATAGATGAGAATATTTTACAACGAGTGGTTTATCAAAAGTAGTACATCTTTAAGTTATAAAGTTTCGGATACGATGGAAGACATAAACTTAGTACGACATAATACATAGGGAAAATTAAGACTGTTAGTTTCCGAACTTCTTCAGTCTTCCGCGTTGTTGATACCTGGATGAGCTTCTCCTCCTCTTAACATGTATGCATTCTCATGAGCACCTTCCACTTGTTGACCTTGGTTCCGGGGACATTGGCTCCGATAGTGTCCTTGCTCCCCACATTCGAAACATGTAATTATAGTTTTACCTCTACAATCCCTGGCGAGGTGTCCTAATTTTTGGCACTTGCGGCACTTGGCAGGGCAAAGACCTGAGTGATGAAACTTACATCTAGTACATAGTGGGTGTGTTCCAGCATAACCTCTGCCTTCTATTGGCGCAGCAACATAAACCATAGTAGCTTCTTGCTTTCTATTCTGTTGTTGGTGATGGTTAGTTTTACGGTTTTGGTTTTTGTTGTTATAACCTCCTTGGTCGTTTTCCCATTTCCTTTTGTTGTTGTTGGTTTGATTGTTGTTGTTGTTATTATTGTCGATAATGTTTTCCCTCTTCACAACTTGAGCCATGAGTATTTGAGTCATACGGGTAGATTCTTCAATTGTTTGTGGATCGAAAGAAGTTACATCTCCTTGGATATTTTGTGAAAGTCCTCCAATGAAATTTTCCAATAGTTTCTCATTGTCCGAACCATAGCTGGACAAAGAACAGTCAACTCTTGAAACCTTTTGATGTAAGCAAGTCTCGCAGTTTCAGCAGCAGTTGCGGCCTCGGTAATAGCAGCTACTGTTGCTCGTTCTTTCCTTAGTGCCTCGGCTATACTATCATCTACATACCTTTGGATAGCAGCTGGTGTCATTTCTAGTGCAGCTTTCTTCGGCGCCATAACTCTTCAAAATAAAAGGAAAATGAGACGTAGTCAAATCCTATGTTAAGAATAAGCGCTCTAAAGAGAAGTGATAGAAGGTGGTAAGTTTGAGGTTATTTTTCAAAATGATCGACGGGTTCCGAAAAGATGGGTTATGAGGTGTTGTAAGTGCTTCAAATGTATAATGGTTTAGTGACTTAATGTGTGAATAAAGTGTAACTCGACATGTTAGTGGTGAAACAAAGGAGTGAGAGTGACTTCGCCCTATTTAAAGGTTTATCTCGGTATTCAACGTTATCGGTGATGAGTCAATTGATGTGAAAATTGTGATAGGGAATGACAAGGAATTCTCCACATTAGAGTATGAAGAAATAATAATGGAATGGGCATTTAAAGGCATCCATGTGACAATCGATATGAAATGAAAGTAAATAACTCGAAAAATGTACGTATAAACCGCATGTAAAGTGAACATGCACTTATGATGAAATGATGAGATGCTATGATAATGTAGTTATAGTCTAGGGTCAATGATGCAACCTAGTTCTCTATAACTGAAGCTCTGATGCCAATCTGTCACACCCCCAATTTACCTCTTTTGCAGCGGAATGGAATTCCTGGGGATAGACTGTCATAGCACCACAATCACAGTTATATTGAACGACCTAAAGTGTCGTTTAAAAACACATCGTTTGATATTTAATAAAAGCGTTCAGAGTTACAACATAGGTCCCAAAAGTTTATAAAGTTTGCGGAAATATAAGTCGATTACAAGTCCAAACGATGTTTTGAAAGAATGTGCCATAAAGTACAATGATATAAGTCGACGCCGCGACTAAAAAGGGGTTCCTTAACCATGCCATGATGAGTATGTCTTAGATACCTGAAAATACATTGCTAAAACGGTCAACAATAATGTTGGTGAGAAATCATAGGTTTATGTGAGTGTTTTATACGACTACGCAAGTATAGACCAGGTATGACAATCATGTCACAGAAAAATGTTACAATTGCTATAAGTCCATGACACCGAAACTAGACTGTTCATAATGTAGGCCCCAACAGAGTGTTTGCCAGACAACTCAATAATGTTATTAAATGAAATGCATCCGTATGACTAGTTGGGATTCACCAACCCGGATGGAGGCGTCACCCTCGATAGATCTATCCACTCACCCTCGCTTCTAAGATTAACGGTTCATGTTCAGGAAATGGGGACTTTCAATTGGCATGTGGTAACTTAAGCAATGTAAATGAATTTAACATACTTGGTATCGTAATAAAAATGTTGTGCAATGTATTCTCCCCCGTAGGTTTGAAATAAGTAAAACTTGAATAAATCGGGGCTATGAAAACTCACTTGATAAACTGGTATGATGACAAGAGTGAGTACACTGAGGTATAGCGGGATACTTTAATCTTGACCTATTACGAATGATATGATATGTAATGAGTTATGATGTAATGATATGCATGCATTTCGTATGTTATTTATACCATTTGTGAGTTTTGAAAATAATACTTATCGTCGAAAAATACTCTTTTGACGTCTTGACCATTCTTCAATTACTTTACAAGTATTTACGTCAAAATGTCATCCTACAATAGTTTATTAATGACTTATTGTGAAATTTTAACTTTTCGTCGTAACATAATGTCGTCGGAAATTTTATGAAAGTGACAAAAATGGCTTCAAAAAGCTAGTCGTAAAATGGTGTACGTCGATCGTTAGGAAACGAACTCAACGGTTTTGGAAAACTTGTATCAAAATCTAGAAGTTTTAGTACCTGAGTTTTCGTCATAGAAGTCTCGAACATAAAGATATTAGAGGTTAAATATGGTGATTTTGTCCAAAATGTGGTTTAAAAAGTGAGTTTCGGCAAAGTTTAAGCAACCGTAAATAATTTATTACAACTCCGCTATACAAACGGTTGGTCGTTTTGAAAAATATGCTTGGTGATCTTGATTTTATTAGAAGACATCTCGTTACAAAAAGTTCTACGTCATCGTTAAAAACAGCCTTCAATATGGTCGTTTTGTTTACCGTAACACTTGTCTCGTAAAAATAATATAGTTTTTCTTAAATAAGTAAGTTACGGCATTTTTATGAAAACGTGTATATTTTACTCGTTACAAATCCGTTTTCTACGTATTATACATCCTTAGCTTCGTATCAAAGTATACTAATATATTTTTGATAAGTTGAAATAATTTGTGAAGCTTAAGACTCGTTTTTGACTCGTACAAAACAAAAACACCTTGCTGAAATTTTCAGAAAATATATATTTCGTCGTCAAACTTGAAAAATTCATAACTTCTTCGTTATAACTCCGTTTTAATCCGTTCAAGCGGCCACGGATTCGTTTTAAAGTATATTTTCTAATTATCCAGGCCAAAAACTCATGTCTACTGTCGGATTTTCCAGAAATGCAAAACAAGATCAGACTACTTTTAATACTTGTCGAAAATAGTTTTTCTCGTACTAAACCTATTCCAATCCCTTCAAAACAACTCCAAAGCTATTCTAATCCTACCATACACCTTCTTAGGGTGTCATGGGTTCCTAAACATCATCAAGACCAATATATAACAAGGGATAAATTATAGGATGACCTTTATATATACAAAACTCTAAAAATCAATGTAAAAATGGTATAAATAAACATAAGTCATGCATGCTTGCTAAGAAAATAATGAAATACATATGAAATGAAAATGAAAGATATAAAATGAAAGTAATATGCTTACAAGCTACTATGATGAGGTGATTAGAACAAGGATTAACCTAAACACCATAGGTTTTTATTTCAAAACCTTTAATAAGAGTGTAATCTAGATTGTTTAACTTGAGCTTGGAAAAATTTTTGATCCCTTCTTAACTCCTATGTAGAACCGGTTTGTAGAGGAAGAACAAAGAGAGAAAAACACTAACTTGTCTTGAATTATTGTGGTGAATAATTGAAGTGAATGAAATAAGATATTTGAGGTGAAGTGTATATTCTTTACATGTAGAAAAAAATTTACCAACATTAAATGCAACCCCCCCTTTGGTCGGCCAAGGGGGGAAGCATTTGTCAAAATATATATATATATATATATATATATATATATATATATTTTTATATATATATATATATTGTGTATAATTTGTTAAAAAGATGTAAGTAAATGTTTAGTTAAGTAAAATTGTTGTAACTTGTACATAGTTGTGAAATTTGAGTAGTGTGGACTAAAATAAGTTTTAAGGGATCAAAGTAAAGTATATTGTAGTTATAAAAATTGTAAAAATACATTTCTTGTAAAATTTGAGTGATATAATAATTATCGTGTAGTTTTTAAGAAAAACGTCGTAATAATATAAATTTAACAATTTATATACAAAATAAATTTAAAACACTAGGTAAACTCAAACTATTGTTTTTATAAACTAAATGTAAGTATAAAAATATGTCGGGATCATTTTTGGAAGTATCGGATTAAATGTTCAAAATAATAACTCACGCGATAACGTTTATTTAATATAAAATTTACGCGTTTAATGTGAAATGCAAAATCATGAATGAACTAACATGATGCAAATGATGCTAATGAAATATAGACTAAACTTAGTCCATATGAATGTTCGTGATGATATGATCATGAATTCGCCGCTAAACCATTAAGGTTACGCGAATTTGGAACACGTAAACCTAGTTTACGATAAATGTTGAAATAGTGAAACGTGAATTGTTTTGAGAAATGACCTGAAATTGCGAGTTGTCACAACCTGAGCGACTCATCTGAACTGTAGGTGTACTTCGGTACATCGCGTTATCTCACTTGTTGGACTCCAGTTCAGGAACGGCCTTTGTGAGAATTAGAGTTGTGTTTTCACACTATGCTGTTAGCACTCTCGAAGTTCATACTTGTAAGTGCTGGAATCCGCTTATCACTAACCATTTTTATGTTTTCTTCTTATGGAGGCTCTAGAGCGGACTGATCGTGCAGATTCTTCACATGCTCATGCCAACAACATCAATAATGGAAGTTCTCTCAAAAGGCAACAAAAAGTCAGAATGATTCTTCGTCAAGTCAAAGAATCTACAAAGTTTAAAGACTAAGAGAACTTGAAATCCAACGTTAAAGAGCGTGTGAGCATGTTGGAGAAAGACGTGGAGACACTGGAGCAACGAAGCAGACCTGATGCAGACAACAACAACATACTATCACTACCAACACAAAGAAAAAAGATCAAAGAACAAAGAAAATGATGACGTCAAAGCAGAACTTTTCAAAGGAAACAATTTCTCTACACTGGGGAGATTGTTCGAATCAAGGCAATTCTTCTCACAAGAAAGAAGAATGTCAGAAGACGTCAAAGCTACTATTACATCAGCACTTTCACCGTTTATATCATCAATCACTAACACTTAGGGAGAGATTGTTGGAATCACTCCTAAACCATATTTCAAGTGTTAGTAATTAATATGTAATGGTTAGCTTAATTAGGACTTTATGTTTGATATTATGCTAAGGCTTATGTAGAAGGCCCATAAGCCTTGGCCCAAGCCTAATAAGGAAAGGATGGGAACTTGGTGTGTTGCCCTAGTACCCTTCTATTAAAGGCTGGTTGTTCAATTCACTCATTCAACTTTTCGCATAACTCTTCATTATTCATACGTGTGTGTGTGTGTTGTTCATCCAATCTATTCTTCTCTATTTCTTATATTGATGCTTGTGTTACTAATATGGGAACCTAATACATCTTCATGCTCCATAGATCATATTCTCCCTTCTTGATGATAGGAATTCTGAGTGAGGTGATGGATGGAAGTGGGGCAGCTTCAGTCGACATCTTTAGGGTTTGTAGTTAAATCGGTTTTAAGGGTTTTTTCTTAATCAGAGTTTCCACACAAGCTCTGATACCACTTGTTGGATCGATATACTCTGACCAAACTAACTATGTAGCTTGTAAGAGCTTAGCAACCTCGGATAAATCCTAAGTTACTAACAATGAAACACTGATATTACTTTATTAAGTATGCGGAAACTACTTCAATAAAGCTAAGAAGAATAACTTTAAACTTCAACGATTATATTAAAACTTTGAACCTGCTTGATACACAGATTCACTAACAACCCTAATAACTCTAATATCGAACTTGCATGTAAGTCATATCTCTAATATTCTCTAATGTTTCGTATATCTAATGCCAATCTAGAGGTCCTTTTACAGGCATAAGGAGTACCCTAGTCGGTTTACAATTACAATACTTATACGACAAGTAATACTAATTCTGAACTAATAGTATTCTAGAATTACAAAGCTTTCCATAAACGATATAGCAGTCCTTTAGCTTTGCAGTACTTTGACGCGAGCAGTACTTTGACTTTCATTAAGAAGTACTTTGACTTTCTTCAGCACTTTGAGTTTCTTCAGTACTTTATATCCCAACAAGGAGGGTTGTTTGAATAAGGTTCGTTTCGGATTATCACTTCCTGGTTGTTCATCGAACGATTGAGAGGTACCCTTTTAATCACTTTAGGCTTTATTAATACGAACCATGTATAAACATATGTAAAAGACATGTAAAACTTAACAAAATTTGCTTGTTCTAATCATGATATGAATAACATGAATCGGGTTAAAACCTTGTCGCATAAAATCTTGAAAAACATAAACCTATATGTCGACTTTCATTCTTGGGTGTTGTCTTTCAAATGTATTCTGGTGTACATGTCATTATGGATATTCAGACCTTATTATGACATGTTTTTATACACCTTAAAACTAACACAAACCAAGAAAAATAAAAGTATTATCATGTAAAGGTAAGTGATAGATTGAATGATTATTAATATGGGCATACTTAAACCAAATCTAAAACTGCGAATATGATCATGAGATATGTATGCTGAGTCTGATTGCATTCATGAGTAAAAGGGTAGGGGCTTGGATTTGAGTTGTGGGTCAAAAATGGAGACTGATTATATATAGGTATGCGTGAAAACAGATTATGGTAGTGTATGACTGCCTTGGTCATAGTCAAATAATCATTTAAGTGTGTATTGTCGAATGTATGATTTGTATCTGAGCATAGTTGTTATGTATGCATATATGTGGGGGATCATTGATGCAGGTTTTACTGACCATGTTTTAATGTTTATAATTGTCTCGTTATACCTATGGTCCACCCTTATGCAATAACGGGCAGTGTACCCGATCGTGTGTAGTGTAGTATTCGGTAAAATCGAGGTCGTCCCAAGAGCTATGTGAGATAATTCTAATTAATTCTAGGTGTCACTGGTTTTAATATGTTTTAAGGTTGAAATGATTAACTACTAAAGCAAGAAATGTAATAAAGCGAATAAAGGAAAGGGTTGTGATCAATAGAGGAGAAGTGTGCTAACCTAGTTACTCATCCTATCAAGTTAAGTTCACGTTTAATTACTTCCAATAGCCTCAAGTGGGGCTTAGGTCACTAAGACAGCATTTGGTCAGTTCGTCCTAACCTATCAGCAAAGGTTTCCACCGGAGATCAAGCTACTACCCTTGAAAGTCCAGTTGTTTTTAGTCCCCTAAGCCAAGTCATTAAGTACCGCTACATGCAAGTTTCATAACAATTAGTGCCCGGGTGCTAGCATCTTAGACACTCATCCCTAACTTCTTAAGTTCATCCAAACGGTAGGTGATCAATTGGTCAAATCATACAAGCGAAGAACGGTCGTCAGTTGGTCAATTCTTACCCTTCCCACTCAGTCTACCTACTTAGGGTCAGTTGGTCATTTCTCCTAAGCAACTAGACACTACCACCATTCAAAACTACCGAAATCAGGGTAGCTACCAAAAAACTATGCATGCATACACTAGAAACAATTATACAGAAGCAATGTAAACATAAACATAACAATTAAGGAATCATAACTAGGCTAGCACCAGAGGTGCTTAGCCGATCATATTAACTGAAACAATCGATTCAATGTTTAGCATAATGAAATACATGAATTGAAAGTAAAAGAAATGATAAATCGCTAATGCTTATCGTTAGGGAGTGGTTTCTCCTTTGGAGATGGCTCTGTATGCTCCTCAAGATCTGCCTTCAGCCTCCTACCCATGTTGTCTGCTTTTGTGTGTGGAGTGAATGATGTGAAATGCATAATTTGTGGCTAGTATTTATAGGCCAGATCTAGATACGGCATAACTTGATATGATAGTTACGCCGTAACATCAATATCTTCGTATTTTCCTCTGGAAAAGTTGGTTACGGCGTAACACATGGAATGAGTTATGCCGTATCCTTAATAAATCATGATTACGCCACAATAGTGGAAAGAGTTACGGCGTAGCTTGCAGCGGCATGGAACATCATTTGACCTAATTAGTTACGGTGTAATCCTAAGATAGAGTTATGCCGTAATCTTCAGTTTAGTTGGTCTTCTGAGCTACACTTTTGTTACGGCGTAATGTGAGAAAAGAGTTACGCCGTAATTACTTCAAAATGGGCATGCTATCATATATCTTGAATAAACTCTCCAAATTCGAGTCTCATTAGCTCCAATACTTTTAATTTACTTGAAAATGAAATAAAGAGGAAAACAAGCATAAATCCGTATAACTGATATAAAATACGAGCATTATCGGGGAAAATTGACACTTAATATTCATGACTATTTGATGTTATCAAATATCCCCCCACTTGAACTCTACTTGCCCTCAAGTAGACCTTATTATATAAATTCCTAAAAAGATATCTCCCATTAACTGGAAAATATAAGTTTAAAAAATCCCTTATGCTAGAATAAAACAAAGCCAAACACCTCACGAAATGGGAACAAAACACTCAAATCTCTCAACTATTCTAAGTGTCAAATTCAGGGTGATCACTCAACGCACAGTCATAGCATGTATTCTATCATAAGCTTGGCTGTTACATAAATCTCCACCACTAGAGCTACAGACTAAACAATTCTCGAAGGCAATATAGGTAGACACGACTAAGGTTAAGGGTGAGTCATGATTACTAACATGTCACGGAAAAGTGGAAAAAATCAATGATACATGACCATATTCATGGCCAAGACACCAAAGATTGCTCGCTGCATCACCTAGACACGCTTCATGACTAAAGGGTATGATAAGACATGGGATATAATCGGTGTACAGTAATAATAAGAAGAAAATAGTCTAAATCTATAACCAAGTCATCACCGCTTACCGTCGATCCAAAGTTCAAGTTTCGAAGCAAAGAAACCGGAGCATGATATACCAGGTAGATGTGCCATTAGAGGACGTCATGATGGGCACATTACCTTTTCTTCAACTGTTTTCGCAATTATTGCCAGCTTCATTCTTCAAATGTGACCGAGGTGATTTCCTTGATACTAAATCTATTATGAACTCATAAACATAGTGCTTATAACTTCTCACTTTACAATCAACAAATAACTATAACTATTTTTTTTTTGAATCAGTTCATTTTTTTTCGAATCATTTCATTTTTTTTAACATAAACATCTAAACATAGCATCCCCCACTTGAGATGAACAATATGAGAATTTGGGGGGTCTTCAATGATCTTCAAAATTATGTTGTCAACGAAAGCGTGATTCCTCGACCTTTCCACTCGAACCTTGAACTTAGGCAAACAATGACATCCTAATCACAAATAAAGACTACAGGGTAGGCTAAGATGTATGGGTGTAATGAAACAATATGTTGGGTGAACAAAATGAAAGGAATGGCTCAGATGGGTGTATCTTGGGGTATCTTGTACTATAGGTGAGTGCAACAAAAGGGTTTAACATGGGGGTCGAGAAGTCGAGGTGACTAATCGATAGACACACAAGGATAGGCTTTTTGGGTGATAATCCTATAATATTGCCTTCTTAAACTGAATAATCCAAATACATTAAGCTAACTCAACATACCTCATCTATGGTCTCGAAATGATATAAAGGTCAAGTTCTAAACTTTACAAGCTACCGGCACACTCATAATTTTGTGGATTTGGGGTAAATATTTGGAAACGGATAAGGCTAATCTTACCATATAATATCAAGGGTTATAATGTGATCGGCTAAGGTCTAATCTAGTTAGGTAAAGAAAAACATGTCAAAATTTAAAAAATGGCATAATTTTTCAAAATAAACTAGAAAACGAGGGCAAAATAAAGTTCAAGAGACCATTCTACTCCCGTCCCCCCACTTGAAATGTACAAAGTCCCTTTTGTACTAAACATTAAATAAATGTGAAGAGAAAGTAGAATTAGAGCGAGAAATTCCATGAAATTTTGTTGGATCGATATACTCTAACCAAACTAACTTAAATAGCTTGTTAAGGTTTAATAACCTCGGATAAATCCTAAGTTATTAACAATGAAACACTGACCAAACTTTGTAAAGTATGCGGAATTTACTCAACAAAGCTAAGAATAATATTACTTTAACTATGAACTATTTTATTAATAACTCTAACTCTGCTTATTATGCAGATCTTTAACAACTCTAATAATATCGAACTTCTCTAAAACTCTAATAATGTCGCATATCTCTAATGCCAATCTAGGAGTCCTTTTATAGACTCAAGGATAACCCTAGACGGTTTACAATTCTTATCCTTGTACGACAAGTAAACAATACATAGAAAGTTCTAGATAAACATTACTTTCTATCTTTAAACAAATACAACCGACTTTAATCTTTGCAGTACTTTGACTTTTACTTAGCAGTACTTTGACTTCTTGCTGTACTTTGTTAATCTTCAGCATTTTAACTCTTCAGTACTTTAACTTTCTGTATCCCAACAATCCTCCCTTAACTTGAATTCTACTTGCTTGACTTCAAGTTCCTTTGTGAATTTATCTTTAGCTTCTCCATCTTCAAGGAAAGATTGTGTCTTTGTCTTTAGATTTTATCTTTGTAGTCTCTGTGCTTGTATCAATATTATCAAAGTTTATTCTTTTCAGCATCATTCAGCAAGCTCCGTCTTTTCAGCAACACAGCAACATATGACAGTTTGTACATCAATTCAGTTTAAGTTGCAATCTATTCTCATCCTTTCTAGATGTGTAAACTTCTGTGAGAGGTGAATCATTGAAAATTTAATGGATTTTGTTCTCTTTACCAAAGCCATTAACTCTGGAGTAGCCAAATGTTTTGGTGTTTAAGACCATGGTACATTGATAACCATATGATTTTTAGCAAATCATCAGCTATCAACAGATTTGATTTGTCTTTACCAAAAGCTGTACCCTTTTGGACTAGTTAGTTCTTCTATGTCTGGTGAACTAATTACCAAATAATGGTTTTTCCACAGCCTTTACCACAAGCCATTTTCTTGTGGGCTAGCCAACTCTTCACATTAACTGATATGGTGAGTTGATTACCATACAACTTATTAGCAAGTTGTCAACAAAAAACGGATTTGAGATATCTTTACCATAGCCGTTTGCTCATGGATTAGCCAATCCTTTTGTAACCATGGTGGATTGATAACCTATTGATGTTACCATCTCAAAAACCATTTATTTCATTCAACCTTTACCATAGCCGTTTGCTCATGGATTAGCCAATCCTTTTGTAACCAAGGTTTCTAAAAATCATTTAACTGGTTTAAAGCTGCAGACAGTACTTTGATGAAAGTACTGTTTGATCAGCAGTACTTTGAATAAAAGTACTTATATTTCAAAAAGAATTTATTCAATTAAAATTCATACCAGTTATTCCTCATCATCAGCAATAGTAGTCCATCTGATAAATAATTTGATCATCATGAGAGCAGTTTCATTGTCTTCCTCAACTTCCATTCCATGCTCTAGCATTCTTCTCATAAGATCAGCTGTAAGTGGATATCTTTTGTCTCCTAACATATGAATCATAGTTCCATCTTCCAGCTCTAAAACATGAACTCCAGATTCTTCAAAGAATCTCCAGCTAGCAATCTCCCAATCTCCTTGGTTCATCCAAATCTCAGCAGTACTCTGTTCTTCAGTTTCCCAAATAGTTATGAGATCCCCAAGTAAGACTAATCCAGCTCCTTCTGATGAATTGAGTTCAAAATAATCTCGAACCACATGATATAGATGAAATAAATCCACTCTATCAATTATATGCAATATATCCCATAATGTACTGAACACTCTGAAGCTTTCATCTTCTCTATGAAACATCAGGTAATTTCCATTCTTTGATTCTACAACTTCAAAAGTAGTTATTGGAGATTTATTCATCTTCATCTCAGCATCATCTTTGGAATACTCAAATTCTACTACTCTTAAGTAATTCTTCAGCTCATCATCTGTCTCAGATCTTAACTCTATCTTCTTTGATGATTGTAAATCTTCAACTTCTGTTTTTCTTTTTCTCTTAAATCTTCCTTTCTTAACATCTGCTTTCTGAATATCATCATCTTTATAATCTTTGATATTATCAACTTGTCTCTTATATTCTTCCTGAGCTGCTTCATACAACTCTTTCATATTAACATAATTCAACTTGTTCAATCCAGTGTATCCTAGACCTTTCAAATAAGCCATCATTGCATTCCTTTCTTTTGCAAGATTTGGTCTTCTTGGTAGAGAAGAAATAGGAAGAGGTGATGGTATAACAGCTTCAGCATTCAATTCTTCTTGCAATTTCCTTGCTGCTTCTTCATTCGTAGCCTCTTGATTATCAACTTCAGCATTTAACTCAGCTTGTAGCTTTCTAGCTGCTTCTTCATTCATAGCCTCTTGATCAGCTCTTATCTGTGCTAAAGAAAGTTTCTTTTTCTTCTTTGTCTCTACCAATATTCCCTTTCCTTTATCTTTAGGATGAATAGCTGGTTGAGAAGGTCTTGGTTGTTCCTCTGCAACACCAAGAATAGTAACACCCCTTGGCTTTGATTAGTCATGCAAGATTTCAGCAATGGTTTCATCATCACTTGCAGTATGCTTGGGTGTAACTTCTTCATGAATGATAGTTAAAGGACCAGCTTCTTCTTCATGTATAACAGTTGAAGGACCACCTTCCTCTTCAAAATCTAACACTCTTGGAGTAATCAACTCTTTCCTAAAAGTTCCTTAAAAAGCAGTACTTGGAACTTCAGTACCTTGATCTTCAGTACCTTGAACTTCAGTTCTTTCTTCCTCAGTACTTTCAATGTTGACATGCTCTTCAGTACCTTGAGGTTTATCTTCCTTAACATCTTTATTAACAACATCTTCTTTCAAATTCTGTTCTTCTAAATTCCTCCCCAATTGGACAGAAGATGGTTTGTGAACCTTGGTGCCGTTGGTTTTCTTCTTAAATTCCCTAACAGGTTCCTAGCTTTCTTTGAGAATTGACCCATAGACGATGATGTTGAACCAATGGCCAGACAAACTTCTTGAGTCTTCTAAATTTGAGCTTCAACCTCTTAATCTCTGTAGCTTGCTCTTCAAAAGATTTCTTCAGTCGAGTTAATTCTCTGGATAAAGCATAGTTATTAAGAACTTCTCCTTCAGATGCCACATCTCCCTCATCTCCTCCAGATGTTTGAATCCCATCTGTTGAAGTATAATCTTTGGGAGAAGTAGGCTGAGGTTCTTCTTCTTGAGAGTCATGAACAGAAACTTGTGGAGATGGTGGAGGTGGAACTGCAACATCTTCTTGAACATCAGTACTCTGTGAAGCAGTACCTTGTGATGCAGTACCTTGTGATGCAGCACTTTGAGAAGCAGTACCCTGTGTAGAAACAATATCTTCTCTGTCATCATCCTCTCCAGTCTCATCTCTAATAGCTTGAACAATTTCCATCATAGACGTAGTCAATGGAGTGTGCTTTCCAGTAAAGAGATCACTTTTCCTCTCCATAAAAGAAAAAATATTTGCTTGTTGTACCACAACAGGTAGTAAACTTGTAGGTTTGGGTACATCAGCAAGTTGCTTGTTCAAAAATACTTGTATAAACCTTTGATACATCAACCATTTGGATCCATGTGAGACGTGTGAGAGCATTCCATCAAGAATTAGCCTTGAAAAATTGAAAACACGATTTGTAGCTAACCCCACAATAGCAGATGCTATGTTTGACCCAAATTGCTCCCATGAGGTACTCTTAGCACTAATGCAATGAAGTATCACATGAACCAAAAACTTCCAGTGTGGGCAAAATAATGGTTTCTTGAATGTTTGTTCAGTCAAAGATCCTTCATACCCAATATCTCTGAATGTATTCCAAATTAGTTGCTTATCAAAACGAACAGCCCCGTCTTCATCATCAAATAGTAAATCTTCACGAATAGAGGCTTCAGTAATCTTTCACAATTCTCCCAGCAACTTTAGCTTGAATATAAGAATCATCATTCTCCTTATGATCCGTAGCAGTTGCCCAAAATTGTTGAATCCAGGGCTCAATGATGTCTGGTTCCACTAAAAGTGCATAACTAATCGGCGACCCAGTGAGATAGTCAATAATATCATGAAAACCACGTTAGCTTCAGTCTTGTCTAAATTCGCCACCATGTTGTGTTTGGAAAAAGTATTACGATTCGCCATTAATGATTATATGATCAAAATAAGAGATATAACGAATAATATAGGCGAAAGTGAGAGAAATATGGAAAAGATTCTAAAGTATCAATATGAGAGGGAAAATCGGAGAGTAGTTATTTATAGGTGAGATTTAAAAAATCACAGCCCGTAATAACTAAGTTACTGTTAGGGTAGTTTTCCCATCAATATGACCGTTAGAACAGTACTTTGATAAGATAAACAGCACTTTCAACGTATGCAGTACTTTCCTTTGCAGTACTTTCCATGCAGTACTTTTATAAACCAAAATTGCAGTACTTTCCCAATATCCTCTTAACAATAACAAACACTTCTAAAACATGAATATCCTCCCCTTAAACAATACATAGGACTATACTTACATTCAACAGTCCTCCCCTTGAATATAGCTCAGTAGTTAATCATGCCAATACTCACCACTAAGTGATTGAATCTTGAAACATCAAAGCCTTTGGTGAGTAGATCAACTACATTATCATCCGTGTGAACCTTGACCACATTAATGAGCCTATGCTCATAAAAATCTCTGATAAAGTGACGCCTAATCTGAATATGCTTTGTCTTGGAATGATAAACTGGATTTTTCACAATGCAAATGGTACTCTCATTATCAATATTGATAGGAGTATTCTTGAAGTTAAACCCATAATCCAAGAGCTGATTCTGCATCCACAAAACTTATCCACAACAGTTTGCAGCAGCCACATATTCTGCTTCAGTAGAGGATGTTGCTGCAATAGTTTGTTTCTTACATTGCCATGAGACTAATATTCTTCCAAGATATTGGCATCCTCCAGTTGTTGATCTTCTATCATAATTATCACCTGCATAATCACTATCTGAAAAAGCTTCTAAGTGAAAAGGTGAATCCTTTGGATACCACAACCCCAACTTAGGTTTTCAAATAACTAAAAATCCGTTTCACTGCATTCATATGAGAGACTTTTGGTGAGATTTGATATCTTGCACATAGACAAACAGCAAACATAATATCAGGCCTAGATGCAGTGAGATACATAAGACATCCAATCATGGATCTGTACAACTTGACTTCAACAGGTTGTCCATCTTCATCCTTGCCCAATGAGTTGATAGATTTAATAGGCGTAGTCACTGGCTTCATAGTATCAAAGTTGAACTTCTTAAGTATGTCAGATACATACTTGTCTTGACTTATAAAGATCCCTTCCTTTGACTGCTTAACTTGAAGTCCCAAAAAGAATGTTAACTCACCCATTGATCTCATTTGAAATTCTTTCTGCATCAGCTGCTCAAACTCCTTAACCATGGATTGTTTAGTAGCTCCAAATATGATATCATCAACATAAACTTGTACTAACATGATATCCTTCTTGTCTCTCTTGATAAACAAAGTCTTGTCAATAGCTCCCCTCCTGTAACCATGTTGCAATAAGAAAGTAGAGAGCCTCTCATACCAAGCTCTAGGAGCCTGATGAAGGCCATAAAGCGCCTTAACCACCTTGTAGACTTTGTTTGGATGTGCAGGATCCTCAAAACCAGGAGGCTGTTTAACATAAACTTCCTCTGTAATAGTGCCATAGAGAAAGGCACTCTTGACATCCATTTGATAAACCTGAAATCCCATATAGGATGCAAAAGCAAGGAAAATCCGAATTGCTTCAATCCTTGCTACTGGAGCAAATACTTCATCATAGTCTACTCCTTCTTCTTGTCTGTAGCCTTGAGCTACTAATCTTGCCTTGTTCTTAATGACATTCCCTCTTTCATCTTTCTTGACTCTAAACACCCATCTTGTACCAATTACCTTCTTTCCATCAGGTAGATCACACAGTACCCAAACTTCTTGAAGTTTAAACAGAAGAAGTTCTTCTTGCATAGCTTCAACCCAACTCTCCTTAGATAATGCGTGAGCTATGTTCTTGGGTTCTTCTTGAGAGATAAAGCAAGTGAACAGGCATGTCTGATGATCCTTGTTATTTAATCTGTTTTGTTTATAAACAAAGCTAAGTAAAGCATTGTGAGGTGTAGAAAAACCCTTAGCTTTGTTTCTTGTAAGCACTCCTTGAGAAGAAGGTCCAATGAGTTGACCAGTAGGATGATCTTTATGAACCTTTAAGGTAGGAGTATGTGGAACTTCATAAGCATCATTCAAATTTGTATAATCAGCACCTTCATTGGAGTTTGTGAAAATACCTTCATCATCATACTCATCATTAGTATCTTCCAAACCAGGCATGGTAGGATCATCTAAATCATCCAAAGTACTGTCAATTGGTGCAGCAGTACTTTGATTGAAAGTATTGTCACCCAAAGTACTGTAAGAGAATTCTGCAGTTTTGTTCTTTTTCTTTGCTTCCTCATAAGCTCTTCTTTGATCATCATTATAAGAATGTGCTAGTACATCTTGAAAAAGCATCTGATTGAGTTCCTCTTGAATGGCTTGATCCTCAACAGATAGTGAGGATTTAGGTTCATCAGTACTTTGCTTTGGATCCATAGATTTAGGTTCTTCATTAGGAACAACATCAGGTCTAATATGAACTCCATGAACAACATATTGTAAATCTTCTCCATTGTGCACAAGTTGATTTTCTTCTCTAACAGGTACATAGTTCATAGAAGGAGTTAAAACTTCAAGATCAAACATCCAATCAGGACCTTTACCCTGCTCATTTGCTTGATCTTCTAAGAACTCAACCTGAAGACAATCTTGAACCTTACTGTTGGTACAATAACCCAATAAAAATCCTTCTTCTGACTTGCCATCAAACTTACCCAGATTAACAATTGTATTCAAAATAGTAAGAGGACATCCAAAAGGCTTCATAAATCGAATGTTCGGTTTGTTGCCCATCAGCAACTCATAAGGTGTCTTCATCTGTGGTTTAGTAACTGATACTCTGTTAAGTACATAGCAAGCAGTACTTACAGCTTCATCCCATAATTGAATAGGTAAAAGTGAATCTGGTAGCATTGTTCTGGCTGCTTCAATCAAAGTACTATTCTTTCTCTCTGCAACACCATTATGCTGTGGTGTTCTTGCAATACTGAACTCCCTCTTGATTCCTTTGTTTGCACAAAATTCATCCATAAGCTTGTTCTTGAATTCAGTTCCATTATCACATCTAATACCTCAAACCTTGAGTCTCAATTGATTTTCAAGTGCTATTATGAGAGTCTGAATAGCATCAAAAGTATCATCTTTAAATCCCAAGAAAAATACCCAACTGAATCTACTGCAATCATCTGTCACAACTAAGCAGTACTTTTTCTTGTTTAAACTTGCCACAAATACAGGTCCAAACAAATCCATATGTAACAGCTCCAATGGATCTCTAATAGTCCTCTCCTCAAGCTTCTTGCATGAAGCTTTGTGTTGTTTACCCTTCTTGCACGCCAAACAGGAGTGATCATTCTTGTAAGTCTTTGAAGGTAAACCTCTAACTAAATTTCCTTTCACCAGTTTGTTGATATTCTTGAAATTTACATGGCCCAATCTTCTATGCCACTGATGTGCTTCTTCAGATGTTGCTTTTTCCACCAAACATGTAGCTCTCCCATAAGAGTGAAGAATCTTCATATCTAGACTGTACACATCATTGGTTCTTGGTACTCTAAGGACTACCAAGTTATCATCAACAGGCTTAAATTCAGGGGACAAGATGAGACATTATGTGTCTGTGAATAACACAGGATGCTTTTTATCATAGATTTGAGATACTGACAATAAGTTGAACTTGAGCTCCTTCACATATCTAACATTCTCAAAATCTATGCGCCCTGCTTTGATGGTTCCTTTACCAGAAATTCTTCCTCCATTGGGATCATTCCTAAATGCAACTCTTCCTCCACTAATAGATATAAAATCTGACAGAATCTCCTTGTCTCCTGTCATGCTTCCAGACCAACCACTATCTACAATCAAATGACCTTTAAGCTCCTCTTCTGGGTTGCCCTGCACAAAGATTTAGAGAGTTAGTTTCTTTTAGGAACCCAAGCCATTACTGACTTGTGTTCCCCTTGTGGAGTTACAAACTCAAATTCTTTGAGTATGTAATTCCCACTATTTTTTAAGACATGATCCAAAATTATCTTTTGATTTTTAGCATGTGGATTTTCAAAAATTTCTGGATTTTCAACAAAACACTCTTTTGCAAATTCATTCTCTTTTTCCTGTATCACAAAAACATCTGATTCACTTTTTGTTGAAAGTACTGTTTGTCCCTCAGCAGTACTTTCTCTTTTGACCCATTCAGTTTTAACACTTGGTTCCTGTGATCTAGATACCCTATGTGTATTGTAATACCTTCTAGGTTGATAGTAATGAGATCTCCTAGGGTTCCTGTTCCAAGAACTGTTAGCAGTACCTTGGTTTAATGGAGCAGTACTTTGGGAATGTACTGCAAGTGAAGGTACTGGTGATTTGGAAAAAGGTCTTCTCTGATGAGGGTACCTATGATCTGGTGAGAAATTGCTGTGATTGATCCTATTAGAAAGATTCCAGGTTTGTTCTCTCTAGGTTTCTTGTTGGCAGATCTGTTCTTTGGAAATTTTCTAAGGTATTCTGAGTGATGTTCACAATCTTTGATTAAATGATTAGTACTATAACACACAAAACACAATTTTTGACCCATACTTCCAAAGTGACTTCTTCTATGTCTATGACCAAAACTGTTGTGTCTTCTAGGTGAATGATTAAACTTGTTTTGACCAAAGTTATCCCAAAAACGTTTAGCAGTACTGTTTTGAAATGTTTTTCCTAAAGGTACTGCTTGTGGAGCAGTACTTTGATTTGAAGAGACTGCTTGACTTTGAACATCAACAGTTTCTTTTGGGGTTTCAGACCTAGATTGACCAATTAGCTTTTTCCTAAACTCAAGACTGTCTACACCAAAACGAGAAACATCAGGACTAGGGGGTTGATGAATTCCAGTGGGATGGGGGACTGCATGATAACCATTGTCTTTCTTAAAATCAGGAGGCGTTTCACTAACTGAATCCTCATTACTAGATGTGTCTACATAATTAATGAGTTCATCATCACTAGTAGTTATATCCTCTAGGTCATCACCAGATTCGTTTTCTTCTATGTTATCAAAGTTCATACCAAAACCTAAGCCAGTTCTAATGTAAGCTCTTCTATGTTTTTGAACATAAGTAACATGTGACAGGCCAAATTCTTTCCAGGCATCAAACCTTGCTAACAAATCATCTCTCTCCTTAGTTAGTTTCTCAATTTCAGAAATCTTACAGTTTAGTTTCCATTCACTTAGTTTTACCTGGTAATCCTGTTGTTCATACTTTTCAGCCCAAGCCATTTCATTATTTTCATGTGTTAAAATTTTGGCTTCCATTGATTCTGATAAGGTTTTAAAAGGTACCATTTTGAGGGGTCGTTTAAGTCCTTATTTGATCACTTTTGTATCCGTTATTGCTTAATATCGTTCCTTTTCACTTTTTAGGTCTCTTGAAGGCAAAATGCTGGAATGGCACTTATTTGGACAAAAAGGCGCGAATATATGAAGAAAATGGCCAAAGTCAAAATCGAGACACTCACAGCTGCTGAAAATAGAAGGCGACGGCGTCAGGTGCTAATTGCGACGCCGTCCGAAAATTGTTGTGACGGTTCAGAACCCAAAACTCGTATTTTCAAGCGATGACGTCCAGTTGTAAAAGAGTAGGCCGTCGCTACTCAGACGGCCTAGATGCAATCCAGACGACGTCAGAAGCTGAAGAGGACGGCGTCACGGACATAAGGTGACGCCATCGCAAGGTTAACGTGGCCAAGACGAAAACCTAATGACGGCGACACGACGGCGTCACGAAACATAAGGTGACGCCGTCGCATATGTAATCTTATATATAGAATCCGAATTTTTCAGTCTTTGAGAGAGAGTCTTTTGGAGTGAAAACCTAAAACCGAACCTAAGGTGTCTTGTACAGTATTTTAGGGTTTTAAACCCTATCTTACATCAAGATAAGTCTTTACTTCATTAATTCAATTATGTCTTTGATTATTTGTGTGTATGCTTGCATGTTCTCCATGTCCGGCTAATTTATTTGTGTGTTTGCTTAGGAAGTATGAAACTTAATTATTGAATATTGATTGGTTATTTCTTATCTTAGTTGACTAATGATCTAGTAATGCGATAGGTCATTCGTTGTGTACTTAATGCTTGATTCATCTTTGTGAACCTTAGAATATAATTACCTGAGTAGTTGTAAGCTAAACCATCCAAAGAGTGCCTTAGAGTAAGAGTTTATCATCCCTAGTGGGTTTGTAGACGAGACCCTTTGGTAAGTTCAAAGAGTTAGGGAGAAACGCATACCCTACAACTTTAGACACACAACGCAATTAAGAATAAGACGTGACAACTCAACCATCAATAGGAGATAATTAAGAAGTAGTACAGCCTAAATAAACACGTCTTTAAACTATCATACGAGCACACATTAATTAGACATAGACTCCCACAACCTTAGTTTAGATAATTAGATAATAATAGAGTAATCGGTAGAAATACCAACCCCCCAAATCCAATACCCGAGATTCGTACCTTTCCATTTCATAAAATATAAAAATACAAAAAAAAAATAATCTTCCTCAACCTTAACCTTAGCGTAGTAACTCCTTACTAGCATTCTTATTCACCTAGAGAACGATATCAATACCCGTGGCTTACCCTAATTACTACAATACAACGATTAGGTTCACTGCCTAGGGTGCTATAAAACTTGCTCAAAGAAAAGGAAGTTTCCTTGACCCCGAACGACGCGTGTAGCGTTATCAAGTTTTTGGCGCCGCTGCCGGGGAATAAGATAGCTAGTTAGTAGTCCACCACGTTTAGGTTCTTTGCTTGATTCCTATCAAGTAAATTTTTCTCATTTTTTGCTTTCTCTTAGTCTATCCCCCTTCTTCGTGACCTTTGTTCGTAATCCCATCACTTTTCATCATGGAAGGTGATAACCAACAACCAAGTCCCCATACAAACCCCCTTAAGCAACTTAGAACCCGCAGTTCCACCAAAACTCTTCTTGAACCATTTGCAGAACCCGAAAGAGAGCTCAATAGGCGAAGAAAAGCTCTCCATGATTCAGAACTTCAAGGCACTTCCATCAATTTTGATGAAGTTACATCTGATGAAGAATCCCCTCGTTCCCCACAATCTCCTGAAACCATCATCATTGACAATCCGAGTCAAAATTGCGAGGAAGTTCTTGCCACTCCAGCCAATGGACCCATAAATCCTCCTAAAGCGAAAACCCTCGGGGAATACTCATACCCCTTCTGCATCTGGATTCACCAGTGCCATTGTTTATCCTTCGGAACAGATCAATGAGGTATTGCATGCATCTGACATTTGGCTAATCCAAAAGGCATGTCAATTCCATGGATCCCACAGCGAAAACCCAATTCACCACATCAAACAGTTTCTAAAAATTGTTGATGCTATCTATACCGACGGAGCATCTAAGGAGACATCTAGACTCCGGTTTTTCCCATTTTCTCTTCAAGGGCGAGCCAAGGAGTGGCTCGATAAGCTCCCTCCAAGGTCCATTTTCACATGGGAACAACTTACAACCAAGTTCACCAAAAAGTTCTTTCCTCCTGGAAGAACTGCAGCAGTTAGGAGCAAAATTCTGCACTTTCATCAACCCGATGGAGAATCTATCACCAACTCCTGGAGTCGTTACAAAGATCTTATTCAACAAGCTCCACACCATGGTATCAACCTGTGGCTGCTTGTTCAAATATTTTACGACAATGTCTCCCGAAAGGATCAAAAAGGGATTGATTTCTCGACTGGCCGAAGAATCACGAACCTCACCGCAGAAGAAGGGTGGAACCGAATAGAGGAATACATCCAATATCAAGACAGCCATTAGAATGAGCAAGAAAATGCGTCAAGCATTTCTACTTTCTCAAGTGAAGAGTTATCCTTCGATTATCGGATTGAGAAAGCACAAAAGAAACTAGCTTACCTCATAAAATCACCAGAACCAAAAAGGCTGACTAACCCATATCTCATATGCGACATATGTGGAGGACCGCACGAGAGCGATGAGTGCGATGACACACACCGAGAAAGCGTCTTCCTCTCTAGTCATGATATTTATGATGACCCTTCACTCCTCGCATTTTATCAAACCGATGAATGTGATCCTTGGGGCAATCTGAAATGGAGAACAGAAGGAAAGGACGGACCTGAGTACACCATCCGTGATCCTTTTGAAGAAAAACTCGGGCAGTTCACCATGGAAGAGGATGCACTCTTGAAAGGTCTTGAGGGGTTTATCCGAGAGCAGCAAGCTGAATTAGAAAGTCAGTTCACTAATCTCCACGAAAGAATGAGTAGACCCGGCCCAGCCCTTCACGATCCAACTTGCGCAATCACTACTCGATCAGGAACTACTACCAAGGATCCCCCACATCCCAACCAGAACCCTATCACAAGGGAACTCGAGTTAGGAAATGAGGCGATTCCCGCACCTCTTCCAACTCCTCACGATCCTCCCCCACAAACACCAGCACCAGCCCAGCGACCAACTCTCGCACGGATTCCCTATCCCTCTCGTCTAAAGAATCAAAAGGCTGAAGAAGACAATGAAAGAATATTGTCTTATTTGAAATAAACATCCATCAACATACCACTTCTTGATGTATTCTATCACATCCCTAAACATAGTAGATACTTCAAGAGGTTGATATCTAATCGGAAAAAGCTTGAAGGATTGATATCATTAGGAGAAGAATGTTCAGCTATCATCCAAAAGAGCATGCCCAAGAAGAAGGAAGATCCGGGCAGTTTTACCATTCCTTGCTCTATAGGGGCGCTTTCTATGAAAAATGCCTTGGCAGATCTTGGGGCAAGCATTAACCTGATGCCTCACTCCCTGTTTCTTAAACTCGGATATTCAGGGCTTAAACCAACTAGGATGAGTATCCAATTAGCTGATCGATCAATCAAATATCCCATTGGAGTTTGTGAGAACGTTCTTGTAAGGGTGGGGGAATTCAATTTTCCAGTCGATTTTGTAATTTTAGAGATGGAGGAAGATAATTCCATCCCAATAATCCTTGGAAGACCCTTCTTGGCTACAGCTCGTGCCATCATTGATGTTCATGATGGTAAACTCACTTTACGAGTAGGATCCGAGAGCTTGACCTTCGACATTAAGGATTCTATGAGACATTCTTCTTCCTGTGGTCGCCCCGTATATTTAGTTGAAGAAGTTGATGAATTTGTTGACGACATAGATGGCTGCATTGACGAGTATCTATTAAACGAATTCATGAATAATGATAACAACGTAATATACGACGACCAAGAAATTGAGATGGTTGGAGCTGTGTCCTTTTATCCTCGTCAGGATGAAATGGAACCTATTGAGCTTCAGAGGCCGGGAAACAAGCTAAAACCATCGATCAAAGAGCCTCCTACCTTAGAACTGAAAGATCTCCCGAGTCACTTGGAATACGCCTTCCTTCAAGGGGAGGACCAACTCCCTGTCATCATAAGCTCTTCGCTAACCACTATTCAGAAAGAGAAGCTCTTAGAAGTTTTAAAAGAGTACAAAGGGGTGATTGCGTGGAGTGTTGCCGACATTAAGGGAATCGATTCTACATTCTGTACTCACAAAATCCTCATGGAGGAAGATTACAAACCAACCATTCAACCGCAAAGGCGGGTTAACCCTAACATCAAAGATGAAGTGAAAAAAGAGGTCATTAAGCTTCTGGATGCAGGTCTCATCTACCCCATATCAGATAGCCCATGGGTCAGCCCGGTCCAAGTGGTTCCAAAAAAGGGAGTGATGACGGTTGTAAAAAATGAGAAGGGTGAGTTGGTGCCGCAAAGAACGGTTACTGGGTGGCGTGTATGTATTGACTACAGAAAGCTGAATGATGCCACCCGGAAAGATCATTTTCCTCTGCCATTTATTGACCAAATGCTTGAAAGGTTAGCAGGGCACGAATACTACTGTTTCCTTGATGGCTTTTCAGGATACTTCCAAATTCCAATTGCTCCTGAAGATCAGGAGAAAACTACATTTACATGTCCTTACGGAACGTTCGCCTACAAGCGAATGCCCTTCGGGTTATGTAACGCACCCGCAACCTTTCAACGATGTATGATGGCCATATTCCACGAGTTAATTGAGGACAGCATGGAAGTCTTCATGGATGATTTCTCGGTGTTTGGAAATTCTTTCGACCTTTGTCTTTCCAACCTTAGGAAGATGTTGAAGCGATGCGAGGAAACTAATTTGGTTTTAAATTGGGAAAAATGTCATTTCAAGGTAAAAGAAGGAATTGTCTTAGGGCATAAAGTCTCGGGGAATGGAATTGAGGTCGATAGAGCAAAAATCGAAGCAATTTCCAAACTCCCCTATCCTACTACCGTTAAAGCCATTCGCAGCTTTCTTGGTCATGCAGGTTTTTATCGAAGGTTTATTAAATATTTTTCGAAAATTGCCCGGCCAATGACACAGCTTCTTGTTAAGGGTGCCCCTTTTGATTTTTCTAGAGAATGCAAGGAAGCATTTAACCGACTAAAGAAAGATCTCACTCAAGCACCTATAATGGTTACCCCTGATTGGTCTCAGCCATTCAAAATCATGTGTGACGCTAGTGATTATGCTGTCGGCGCAGTGCTCGGCCAAAGGAAGGAAAAGCATTTTCAACCAATCTACTATGCTAGCAAAACCATGAATGTAGCACAAGAGAACTATACAACCACTGAGAAAGAAATTTTAGCCGTTGTTTTTGCCTTCGACAAATTCAGGCAATATCTCGTTCTCTCTAAAACTGTCGTCTTCACCGATCACTCCGCCTTACGCTATTTGTTTTCAAAACAAGATGCTAAACCTCGCCTGATTAGGTGGATCCTATTACTTCAAGAATTCGACATTGAAATTCGAGATAAAAAGGGGGCTGAAAATCTCGCTGCTGATCATCTATCGCGCTTGGAGAACCCTAATCTTGAGAAGTTAGATCACACCGATATTCGCGACTCTTTTCCCGAGGAACGGCTAATGGCGATTAAAGAAATTGAGCCATGGTATGCGGATTATGCTAACTACCTGTCCAGTAGGGTTTTGCCAAATTACATGACCAAACAAGATAAAAAGAAGTTCTTCACTACGCTAAAACATTACTTCTGGGATGAACCCTTCCTTTTCCGTATATGTCCCGATCAAATCATTCGACGTTGCGTGGCCGGTAGAGGGATTGATCGAGTTCTGAAAGAATGTCATGCGGGACCATCTGGAGGACATCACGGTGTGAATATCACGGCACGAAAGGTTTTCGACGCCGGATTCTATTGGCCTACTATTTTTTGAGACGTTAAGAGATTAGTTCAAATGTGTGATGCATGCCAACGATCAGGAAATATTTCACGACGGGATGAGTCACCTCAGAACTATATCCAAGTCTGCGAAATATTTGACGTTTGGGGAATAGACTTCATGGGACCCTTTCCATCTTCCGGAGGAAATGATTACATTCTCGTAGCTATCGACTATGTATCCAAATGGGTAGAGGCTCAAGCCCTTAGAACTAATGATGCAAGGGTAGTTATTCACTTTCTTAAAAAGCTCTTCGCACGATTTGGGATTCCCAAAGCATTAATCAGTGATAGAGGGACTCACTTTTGCAATGCTCAAATGGAAAAAGTGATGAAGAAGTATGGCGTCCCACATAGATTTTCTACTGCATATCATCCTCAGAAAAATGGACAAGTAGAAAACACAAACAGGGCATTAAAGCGGATACTTGAAAAAATGGTCCACCAAAATAGAAAAGATTGGGCATTCAAACTGGATGAGGCACTCTGGGCATTTAGAACTGCTTACAAAACACCTATCGGGACAACCCCTTTTAGCCTGGTATACGGAAAGGCTTGCCACCTCCCTATCGAACTTGAGCAGAAAGCATATTGGGCCCTTAAGGCTTGTAATATGGATTATTCTGAAGCAGGGTCAAATCGGTTCTTACAACTTCAAGAATTGGATGAACTAAGGCTGGAAGCATACGAATCATCAATCACTTACAAAGAAAGGGCAAAAAGATGATCAACGAATAAAGAATCCTAAAGAGTTTTTGGAAGGGGATAAGGTGCTCTTGTATAATTCAAGAGTAAGATTATTCCCAGGAAAACTCAAATCCAGGTGGTATGGACCCTTTTCAGTAAAAAAAACAGATGAGCAATGGGGCGGTGGTGCTACTAGACCATGATGGAAGAGAATTCACCGTTAATGGGCAACGAGTGAAGAATTATCAATTGGATAATATTGAAATGGTGAACGATGAGGATATTGTTTTAGAAGAAGAGAGCGATGGTGAGAAAACATAGGAGCACGACTATGAGTCTAGCTACAAGACTCTTAAATAAAGAAAAGCGCTTCGTGGGAGGCAACCCATGCTTAATTGTTTGCTTGTTAGTGTCATATATCTTTTATTAATTGTTTATCCTCATGTTTAAATTTGTAAAAATGCTTTATTTTGTTTTTAACCTCGTCTTAATTGCATATAAAGGTATTTTACATAAAGGATAAGTGTAGGGAGGATTACACACGTTTTCAAAAGAAACGTAAACATGAGAATAACAATTAACTAAAAGATATTTATGATTGTTTGTTCGAGTCAAATGCTTGTATCGAGTCATAATGGATGTTTTGCAGAAATTTTTCCAGATTCTAAAGGTGTAAATTTTCCAGAATTTTTTCCAGAAAATCGCAGACCAGTTTTTGTCAGGATAACCTGACGGCGTCAGGAAGGAGTAAAAACATCAGATTACTTTTTTCTCGTTTTCTGAGCTACTTATAAATTTTTGGAATTTTCCAGGTCTTAATTTTCTTAGAAATTCTGTAAACATCCATTCCACAAGCATTATATCCTAGTTTAAATCGAGTCTTATATATATTATTACCGCCGATTTTACGCGAAGGTTTCGTTTGTTTTCTTCAAGTGTGCAGGTTTAGTTTGTCAAGAAGAAATTACATAAGATTGGAAGGAGCTTTTCACGCAATAATTCTTCTTGAAAAGGATTTAACCACCACTTTACAAGGATCCTACCGAGCTAATCAGGGGAGTATTAGTTTCTTTCGTTTTTAATTACCTTCTTTTATCATAACTTTGATACTTTCGGGGAACATTGGGGACAATGTTCAGTTTAAGTGTAGGGAGGGAAAATAAAACGGGAACTTTGAAACTATGCTTATCCTTGACTATTTGCTTTGTCCAATTGTGATTGTGTAATAAACCATGAGAAAATGTCAGTTAGGGTAATTTTGGCACCAAATTTAAAATTTTTCATGACATATAGGAGTGGGCCATTAGTCTTAACAAAAGTGTCTCATGGATAGGAAGTTGCATGACTAGCACAAAAAAACCCTTTACCACCCAAATTCCACGAAAATGTGAGGATCGCCCTTAGATTAGTAGGAATTAAAAGCATTCATATTCAATGCTTAGAGTGTGAACCGGTAGTATATTAGATTCTAGAACTTGTTTTGTGATGCATTCCGAGATTGCAAGTGAGGCTACACTTGTGTAGTTAGGAATAACTAAATGATAAGAGGCATTAGGATAACCCTTGTTTGATACCTGTAATATAATTACTTCTTCCATATCGGTTGAGTAATTCCCCCACACCCTTTGCGTTGTTTAATGGGATTGACTGTAAAAGAGTACCAAATAATGTGTTAGTGTTAACCTGTTTCGTTTATCAGTTCCTATTCGTATCAAAGTTTCAAGGGCAAAATAAAAGGGAGGGATGTGAATTTGACTTGTAACAGGGGTTACAAGGGGCTTTCATAGTTTCAATACTATTTTCTTCCATTAATTTTTGCTTTCTTTGATTATGAGGGGACTAATCGAGCCATCCTAGGAACATTTCACCACCAATTTAGGAAAAGTTCTTCTTAATAACGCACTTTTCGAGGAAGGTTAGAATACATTAAAGAAGAACTGTTTGATTTGGACGTGTGAACTTCTTTTGTTTGCTTTGGAAGCGCATTTTAGCCGCCATTATTATATATATTCTGAGCTAAATTTGATCCTATATTACGAACACCTTACCTACAAATGTCTTAAAGATTCTTTTAATTCTGGACCTTTTAAGGTTTTTAAATATTCATCGAGTCTTTTGCTCTTTTTTCATTAGACTACAAAAATGAGGAAGGACTGCGGCAGTCCAATAGGACT
>BPTQ01000006.1:179834943-179990663 GCA_019973895.1 Chrysanthemum seticuspe
AAAAAAAAAAAAAAAAAAAAAACCATACGGGCTACCATCCTACATCTATCCTTTAAATTTATGTTTGTTTATTTCCGTTACCTAGAGTTTTAGAGTGTCAAGTCTTGGCTTAGCAACGCCATTCTTCATATGCATTTAACATAGAGATTTTTGACTTACCACCACTAAATAGCCTATCCCACCAAACCCTTTGTTTCCCTACCGTAAGCCTAACATTACAACCCTTTAAAAGACCTCTTTGATATTCTTTCCTAGGTGCTTACGCCAAAGCGATGGAGGTTTGATCTATTCTCAAGCCTATGGTAATCTATGTACTAGGACCGGTTAATGAGTGTTTATCTTCCATTTCCTATTTGTTATATTTCATATATACACCCGAGAGAGATGTGAGTATCCAAACACCCCATGTGAGGTGCTAGTATGTAATTTCCGTGCTTGTTATGACTTTTGCGGGGCTTATATGCGTTGTGGACCGTTTTGAATTAATGCTTCATGACCCCTAACTTATAAATTAATTGGTTAAAAGCACATTTGCTTGAGGACAAGCAAATAACAAGTGTAGGGATATTTGATAAGGTTTTAAAAGGTACCATTTTGAGGGGTCGTTTAAGTCCTTATTTGATCACTTTTGTATCCGTTATTGCTTAATATCGTTCCTTTTCACTTTTTAGGTCTCTTGAAGGCAAAATGCTGGAATGGCACTTATTTGGACGAAAAGGCGCGAATATATGAAGAAAATGGCCAAAGTCAAAATCGAGACACTCACAGCTGCTGAAAATAGAAGGCGACGACGTCAGGTGCTAATTGCGACACCGTTCGAAAATTGTTGTGACGGTTCAGAACCCAAAACTCGTATTTTCAAGCGACGACGTCCAGTTGTAAAAGAGTAGGACGTCGCTACTCAGACGGCCTAGATGCAATCCAGACGACGTCAGAAGCTGAAGAGGACGGCGTCACGGACATAAGGTGACACCGTCGCAAGGTTAACGTGGCCAAGACGAAACCCTAATGACGGCGACACGACGGCGTCACGAAACATAAGGTGACGCCGTCGCATATGTAATCTTATATATAGAATCCGAATTTTTCAGTCTTTGAGAGAGAGTCTTTTGGAGTGAAAACCTAAAACCGAACCTAAGGTGTCTTGTACAGTATTTTAGGGTTTTAAACCCTATCTTACATCAAGATAAGTCTTTACTTCATTAATTCAATTATGTCTTTGATTATTTGTGTGTATGCTTGCATGTTCTCCATGTCCGGCTAAGTTATTTGTGTGTTTGCTTAGGAAGTATGAAACTTAATTATTGAATATTGATTGGTTGTTTCTTATCTTAGTTGACTAATGATCTAGTAATGCGATAGGTCATTCGTTGTGTACTTAATGCTTGATTCATCTTTGTGAACCTTAGAATATAATTACCTGAGTAGTTGTAAGCTAAACCATCCAAAGAGTGCCTTAGAGTAAGAGTTTATCATCCCTAGTGGGTTTGTAGACGAGACCCTTTGGTAAGTTCAAAGAGTTAGGGAGAAACGCATACCCTACAACTTTAGACACACAACGCAATTAAGAATAAGACGTGACTACTCAACCAGCAATATGAGATAATTAAGGAGTAGTACAACCTAAGTAAACACATCTTTAAACTATCATACGAGCACACATTAATTAGACATAGACTCCCACAACCTTAGTTTAGATAATTAGATAATAATAGAGTAATCGGTAGAAATACCAACCCCCCAAATCCAATACCCGAGATTCATACCTTTCCATTTCATAAAATATAAAAATACAAAAAAAAACAATCTTCCTCAACCTTAACCTTAGCGTAGTAACTCCTTACTAGCATTCCTATTCCCCTAGAGAACGATATCAATACCCGTGGCTTACCCTAATTACTACACTACAACGATTAGGTTCACTGCCTAGGGTGTTATAAAACTTGCTCGAAGAAAAGGAAGTTTCCTTGACCCCGAACGACGCGTGTAGCGTTATCAGATTCTAAGGTTATTTGATAACCAGCTACCTCAAACCTAGCCCTAACACAATTATCTCTTTCAATTACATAACTGCCAAGTAATTTTTGATAAAAATCATGACAATTTGAGCATACCTCAGAGATAGGGGTGAACTTGGTGAAGTAGCCACCATTGCAAGTAGAACATTATCCTCTTCACTCTCCATGCTCCACTCAAATCCTCCAAAGCCATCTCCGGATTCCAAAGCAGCATGATCAGATTCCTCATCAAAAATAGTGCTCCAGTCCAATTCTTCTACTGAATCTTCAACTGCTTCTTCCACTGCTACCATACAATAGGTTACTGGTTCATCATCAAACTCAACACTCTAGTCAACCTCTGATAAAAATTCTTGAGCAACCAAGGCTTTTGTTTCAGTAATAGGAATTTCTTTAAGCTCCAGCTTTGGTTTCTCAGTAATCCTGTTTGCTTGATACTTAGCAAACCTGCACTCCCTTGCAAAGTGTCCAGTCTTTTAACAATTGAAGCATTCAATTTTGGATTTGTCAAAAGTGATTCCCTGTTTTGGTTTGAAGTCAATGTTCTTTCCTATTTTCTTCATATAATTCTTGATCCTTGCAGTGATCATTGCTACTTGCCACCTGATATCAATTTCCTCTAAAGCATCCTCTTCAATCTGTGAGAGATCTTCTTCATAAGTGACAGGTAAAGAAGCTTGCTGTGCAAAGAAAGAGCACACAACTTCATCTAGTGCATGGTAGTAGTTCGTAGGGCTTGCTGAGCATAGGTTGGGGCAGTATAGGAAACAGTACTTTGAGCCACAGTACTTTGAGTTAGAGAAGCAGTACTTTTGGTGGAAGTACTGCCCCTCTTTTTAGATGACAAAAAAGCAATACTGTGAGACTTTGAACCTGTTTGGCCATTCATCTCATGCTCATACACCTTCAGATGATTGTAGAGATCATCAAAGTCCATGAAATCCAAACCAGGTTTTCCTCTTATCATAGTAGCAATCACATGCCATGTGGATGGCAAACTCCTTAAGAACTTCAGATTGGCATCTTCAACAGATACCTCTGCCTTGTAAAACTCCAACATGTTGAGGAGATTTTGAAATCTATCATATGCAGCATCAAGACCCTCTCTTTCACCAACAGTGAAATTTTCAAACTGTTACTTCAACAGATTTCTGTGCATCTTCTTAGAAGCTTCATTCCCTCCAAATCTTGTCTTTAGAGCAGCCCAGAGCTGCTTTGCATCTTTAGCATCATGAAACGTTATTAGATGTCCATCATGTATAGCAGATAAGAGTATGTTAAGAGCCTTCTCTTGATTCCTTATGGTAGCTGATGGTAAGACTGGTTTGGGTGGTTTAGGTTGTACAGGAATCTCCACAGGATCTGCAACTACTACATTACCATTGACAATTACATTCCATAGTGCATGGTCTGTAATGGCAATGTACTGCCTCATCTTCATACACCATAGGTCGTATTCTCCCTTCTTGATGATTGGAATTCTGAGTGAGGTGATTGATGGTGGTGGAACAGCTTCAGTCGACATCTTTAGGTTTTATTGTAGTAGGGTTTTAGGGTTTCTTCCTAGTCAGAGTTTCCACACAAGCTTTGATACCACTTGTTGGATCGATATACTCTAACCAAACTAACTTAAATAGCTTGTTAAGGTTTAATAACCTCGGATAAATCCTCAGTTATTAACAATGAAACACTGAGCAAACTTTGTAAAGTATGCGGAATTTACTCAACAAAGCTAAGAAGAATATTACTTTAACTATGAACGATTTTATTAATAACTCTAACTCTGCTTATTATGCAGATCTTTAACAACTCTAATAATATCGAACTTCTCTAAAACTCTAATAATGTCGCATATCTCTAATGCCAATCTAGGAGTTCTTTTATAGACTCAAGGATAACCCTAGACGGTTTACAATTCTTATCCTTGTACGACAAGTAAACAATACATAGAAAGTTCTAGATAAACATTACTTTCTATCTTTAAACAAATACAACCGACTTTAATCTTTGCAGTACTTTGATGAATAAGCAGTACTTTGACTTTTACTTAGCAGTACTTTGACTTCTTGCAGTACTTTGTTAATCTTCAGCATTTTAACTCTTCAGTACTTTAACTTTCTGTATCCCAACAAATTTGCTCTGCAAAAGAAAGAAGGCCCACGAAAAAAAATCATGCCTTCGCATAAGAATCCACGAGCAAACTTCAAACCCTGAAATCACACTACCAACAAGCATAATTCTGAAAAAGAAAAATAAAAAAAATTGAAAAGAAACTAACTCACTTTTGTAGGAATCACGTGAGGGCTTACAGGGAAGATACCCACAAAGTTCATTTAAAAACTAGTACAAGGTTATTGTGTTCAAAGAGAAAGAATTAATACAGAGAATTAATATAGAGGATAGTTACGTCGTAACTATTAGAAGGAGTTACGTCGTAATTATTTCAAAACTTGGCAGACGTTACTGGAGTGTAGCTACGGCGTAACCAATCCATGGGATTACCCCGTAATTGGTAATGCTCTCGGAAGAACTACTGCAAGAGATGTGTTACGGCGTAACCAAAAGAATGAGTTACGCCGTACCTATGGATAGATCAGGTCCTTGTTCAGCATGTTGCAGCAACTTCCTCCGATTTCCTGCAAAAATGGTTAAAAACACAAAACCCAACAGAAATGGAAAAAAAAACAAATGAAAGGGATAATTCGGGTTGTCTCCCAAAAAGGCACTTTTCTTTATTAACATGTCTTTAAGTTAGACTCAAGGCCATGGGGCTTTATGCAGGGGCGAAGAATTCATCACCCGAAAGCTTACTAACATCATGTCCATAATAAATGTTTGCTCTGTGCTCATTCACTTTGAAAAACTCCCCTGCATTATTATAAACTTCAATAGACCCATAAGGGAACACCTTACTCACTATGTAAGGACCAACCCAGCGAGATCTCATTTTTCTAGGGAAGAGTTTGAGTCTTGAATTAAAAACGAGCACCTCTTGCCCAACTTCAATTTTTTTATTGTTTATCCGCGCGTCGTGCCATCTTTTGGTCATATCTTTGTATGATTTGACATGATCGTAGGCTTCGTCTCTTAATTCAGCAAGGCTATTCATTTGAGAAAATCGGTGTTCCTTGACCACGTCAGTCTCAAAATTAGCATTTTTGAGTGCCCAGTATGCTTTATGTTCTAATTCAACCGGGAGATGACAAGCTTTTCCATGAAATCAATACCCAATATGCCCAGTATGCTTTATGAATTCGGACCTTTCACCCCATAAAGTTTCGTCCAATTTATCGGACCTTTCACCCCATACTGGGCTTTATGCAGGGGCGAAGAATTCATAAAGCATACTGGGGTATTGATTTCATGGGACCTTTCACCCCATAAAGCTTCGTCCAATTTATCGGACCAATCCTTTCTATTACTTCTAACGGATTTCTCCAAAATTCGCTTGAGTGCCCGATTAGTGTTTTTTGTTTGCCCATTAGTTTGGGGATGGTAAGGAATAGACATCCGGTGGATTACTCCGTATCTGTTCAGTACTTTTTCCATAATAGAATTATAAAAGTGTATCTCTCGATCACTTATGATGATTTTAAGAATCCCAAATCTGGAGAATAACTTTTTTAAAAATCGAATGACGCTTCTAGCATCACAAGTCTGTAGAGCTTCAGCTTCAACCCATTTTGAAACATAATCGACAGCTACCAAAATATAACCTTTTTTTTATGGGGTGAAAGGTCCCATGAAATCAATACCCCAGACATCAAATACTTCACATACCAAAATGTTATTAAGCGGCATCTGATTTCAAGAAGAGATGTTCACTGCCCTTTGATATGCGTCACAATTTCTTACATATTTTGCGGCATCCTTGAAAATGCTAGGCCAAAAGAACCCTGCCTCATAAATCTTTCTAGCAGTAGTGTCGGCCCCGTAATGCCCTCCAGTGGGTCCGTTGTGGCAGTGTTCCAGAATTCGATGTTGTTCTTCTCCGAAAACACATCTCCCAATTATACCATCAGGGCAATATCTAAATAGGAAAGGGTCATCCCAAAAGTAATATTTTAAATCTGAGAAGAACTTTTTCTTTTGATCATAAGTTTTGTTGCTTGGTAGAACTCTGGCCGCGAGGTAACTAGCGAAATCCGCATACCATGGCTCGGGACTAGGATCCTTAATTCTTACTGCCATAAGATGCTAATTAGGGAAGGAATCACGAATAGTTTCTATGTCAAGCTCCTCAAGCTCAGGGTTTTCTAATCGAGATAAGTGACCATCAGCTAAATTTTCTGCCCCCTTCTTATCCTTGATTTCTATTTTAAATTCTTGTAGCAACAGTACCCATCTTATCAATCTTGGTTTGACATCCTGTTTACTGAACAGGTACTTCAAAGCAGAATGGTCAGTGTAGAAAACAGTTTTAAGCATTACTAAATAAGACCTAAATTTATCAAAGGCATAAACCACAGCAAGGAGTTCCTTTTTGATGGTTGTGTAATGTTCTTGTGATTCATTTAAGGTTTTACTAGCATAATAAATAGGTTTGAATTTTTTTGTCTATCTTTTGTCCTAAAACCGCTCCCACCGCATAGTCACTGGCATCGGACATAAGTTCAAAATCGGTGTTCCAACCCGGAGCAATGATAACAGGAGCTGTAGTCAATTTTTCTTTCAAAATATCAAAGGCTCTTTTGCACTCATCATTAAAGTCAAATTTTGCATCCTTCATGAGAAGTTGGGTCATAGGTTTAGCAGTTTTTTAATTTTTTTTTTATAAATCTTCTACAAAACCCAGCGTGCCCAAGAAAACTCCCAATTCCTTTTAGATTAGTTGGGTAAGGAAGTCGAGAAATAAAGTCAACCTTAGCTTTATCGACTTCAATTCTAGTTTGGGAAATTTTATGTCCCAAAACAATTCCTTCTTTTACCATAAAATGACATTTTTCGCAATTTAGGACAAGGTTGGTTTCTTCACATCTAGCAAGCATTTTAGATAAATTATTAAGGCAAGATGAGAAAGAGTTACCAAAGACCGAGAAGTCGTCCATAAATACTTCCCTGAAATATTGGCACATATCAGAGAAGATTGCCGTCATGCAACGTTGGAATGTGGCAGGGGCATTGCATAACCCAAAAGGCATTCTTCGGTAAGCGAATGTTCTATAGGGGCAAGTGAAAGTAGTCTTTTCCTGATCCTCTTGAGCGATTGGAATCTGGAAATACTGTGAAAATCCATCAAGGAAACAATAGTATTCATGTCAAGAAAGCCTTTCTAACATTTGATCGATGAAAGGGAGTGGAAAGTGATCTTTCCGCGTTGCGTCATTTAATTTTCTATAATCGATGCAAACTCTCCAGCCAGTAACCGTCCTTGTAGGGATCAGTTCGATATCCTCATTAGTGACCATGGTCATTCCTCCTTTCTTTGGCACAACATGAATAGGACTAACCCAAGGGCTATCGGAAATAGCATAATATAGACCTGCATCCAAGAGTTTAATGATTTCATCCTTGACCACATCTTGAACTTTTGGGTTTAATCTCCGTTGTAGCTGCACTACTAGTTTAAAATCTTCTTCCATAAGTATCTTGTGAGAACAGTATGAGGGGTTAATTCCTTTTATGTCTGAAACTTTCAATGCAATAGTTCCTTTGTGTTGCTCAAAACCTGTAATAACAATTTCTTTTCCTCGTCAGATAATAAAGAAGAAATCACAATAGGAAAATTAGGATCATCATTAATAAATGCGTATTCCAAATGAGATGGGAGCTCTTTGAGCTTGGGAGTATCATCAGCTTTTTTTGGGATGTTGACGGCACATAACGTTTGGTTATCCACAGTATTTCCTTCCCACTTTTCTTCATCATCGTTAGATGTGTTGTCATTGTCATCAAATACAAGTGATTTCAAAGGGTCTGGCTGAAAACATTCTTGAGCATGTTTCTGAACATTAACCTCGACCAGATCAAGGTCCTCAAGTTTGTCGTCAATGAAAGAAGCGTATTTCATCGATGTTTCTAGGTCGAAGGTAATCTTATCCTTTCCAATTTCCAAAGAGATATTTTTGTTAAAAACATCAATCATGGCGTGTACTGTGGCAAGAAAGGGTCTTCCGAGTAAAATTGGGACATCATCTTCTTCCATTTTGAGGACCACAAAGTCGACCGAGAAAAAAAAATTATTAACCTTGACATAAGGCTGATGCTAGCTCCTAAGTCAGCAAGGGCTTTTTCAAACACGATACCTTCGATGGTGCAAGGTAAGGTGAAACTCCTAGGATCATCTTCTTTAAGAGGCATATCTTTTAGAAGTGCAGCAGAACACCTTTGATTCAAGGTAACCTATGTCCGATCAGAAAGTCTTTTATGAGTGAGGAGGTCCTTCATGAATTTAGCATAATTGCATTTGTTCAAGCGCTTCCACGAGAGGAATGTTTATACTTAGCTTTTGTAATTTCTCCATGAATTTCTGAAATTTTAATCATTTTTTCTCCTTCTTAATTCTTCCAGGATATGGTAAGGGCGGAACGTAGGGTCGAACTTTTTCCTGTGACAAAATTGGTTGAGTAGCCTCTATTTCTTTGTTTCTGTCTTGAGGGATTTCTTTATTCTGAACATCTGAGTTGGAAGGACAAGCTGGTTCTTTATATTTTAATCCACTTCGGGTTGTTTTAGCATGGGCCAGATCCCTAGGATCGGTTTTAGCTGTACTAGGAAGTTCTTCCTCATCTCTGATTCTGATTGATTGGCGAGCTTTCCGACCTGATTCTCCAACCTTGTTATAGCAGCTGCTTGAGTTCTTAGTACATGGTCGTAGTCTTTCTTGATGTTCCATACTAGTTTCTCACTTTCCTCTTGCTTTCTGCTAGATTCTTTCACAACCTTTTTAATTGCCTTTTCGAGATCTGTCACTCTTACTTCAACTGGGCTATCGAACTTATGTTTAACCATCTTTACTTCTTCAGTAAGGGAGTGCATACCAAACTCGAATTCTTCCAAATTCTTAATTACCGATTTTAGTTTTATCGGGCTTTCTTTTCAATCTTTATTCCATGATGAAGAATGAAGAGCAACTTCTTCAACTCTGCTCCATCCTTTATCAGCAGTCATCAAAGGGATAGGTTCCTTGGAGTCTAACATTTGTCGAGTCTTGATATGAAGCCCATTGTAGAATATTTTTGCTCATGCTTGTTGAGTTTATGCTCGGGGCATTTGAGGATGGCTTCATTGAATCTTTCCCAAGCTGTAAATAATGGTTCATCATTGGTTTGGTAGAATCTTCTAATTTCATCAACTTGCTGAAGGATTTTTGCAGGGGTTCGATATTCTTTAAGAAAGGCCTTCTTGAATGCATTCCATGTCGTAATAGATCCAGAAGGTAGTTTCTTCAGCCAATCTCTAGCTCTTCCCTTGAGAGTGAATGGGAATGCTCTCATCATAATATGGTCTTTAGAGACGCCTGGTGCATGGAACAAGTCAGCGATTTCACATACTTTAGAGATGTGCTCGTGTGTTTCCTCATCTTTGTTTCCATAGAAGCTGCATCTCTTTTGTTCTTCCAGACATAGTCCCCAGAATTCGAATCTAACATTTTCTTTGAGAGCTGTAATAGCGATCCCCTATTTACTTTAGAGGTGGTAAGATAATCATTAATGGTGAGAGACATAATATCAGAAATTGAAAAACAATAATTAAAAATAAAGACTTAAATAAAAATCCTAAAATAACTCCCTGGAAGCGGCGCCAAAAACTTGATGCAGGTTTTACTGACCATGTTTTAATATTTATAATTGTCTCGTTATACCTATGGTCTACCCTTATGCACTAACGGGCAGTGTACCAGATAGTGTGTAGTGTAGTATTCGGTAAAACTGAGGTCGTCCCAAGAGCTATGTGAGTGGATTTTAATTAAGTCTAGGTGTCACTGGTTTTAATATGTTTTAAGATTGAAATGTTTAATTAACTACTAAAGCAAGAAATGTAAGAAAGCGAATAAAGGCAAGGGTTGTGATCACTAGAGGAGAATTGTGCTAACCTAGTTACTCATCCTATCAAGTAAAGTTCACGTTTAATTACTTCCAATTTCTTCAAGTGGGGTTTAGGTCGCTAGGACATCATTTGGTCAGTTCGTCCTAACCTATCAGCAAAGGTTTCCACCGGAGATCAAGCTACTACCCTTGAAAGTTTAGTTGTTTTTAGTCCCCTAAGCCAAGTCATTAAGTACTGCTACATGCAAGATTCATAAAAATGAGTGCCTGGGCGCTAGCATCTTAGACACTCATCCCTAACTTCTTAAGTTCATCCAAACGGTAGGTGATCAATTGGTCAAATCGCACAAGCAAAGAATGGTCGTCAGTTGGTAAATTGTTGGGAATAATACTAACAGTTACCACTGATAGTCTTGTGGTTAACACTGCTGAAGATTACACTAGGAGTGGAAACACATTACCAGTGCAAGTACAATATTACCACTGGTATTAGATAATTGTTAAGTAAACGTGTATTGATAAGTATAGAAAAGATCTTGTGTATATTCTATATTGTTAGGTTTATACTTATCTTGTAAAGGACTCCTTGTGCTATAAAAGGAGATCCTAGGTCATTGCTAAGTATACATATCATTCATATTAGCTTCAAGGTGTAACCCTAGTGATAAGCAAGATCACTCGTATTATTTCTTAATAATATTGGAGCTTTGTGTTTATTGTTCTTACTTACATTACAACATATAATCTGTCTTCTAAGTATTACTAAGTATATTCCGTGTGCTTAATAATATAACTCAAAATATCACTAACACAAGGTGTGTGTTTAGATCCATCAAGTGGTATCAGAGCGAGGTTCTGATATTTTGATTTAGAAGATCCAAGGAATAAGCTTAACCCACTCACTCAATTCAATGGAGATGGAAAACAACCAGTCCAACTCTTCTACTCCAAGACTTCCTAAGCTCAAACTTAATGAGTTTGAGATGTGGAGGATACTGATTGAGCAATACTTTCTCATTCAAGACTATGCTCTATGGGAGATCATCTTAACTGGTGATTCTTTCAAGCCTGTGTGACACAGATGTTGTGACAGTTTATGTGCCTGAGAAGAATATTGAAAAAGCACTGAAGAAGAATGATCTAAAGGCTAGAAGTTTGTTGCTGATGACTCTCCCTAGAGACCAGATCATAGCATTTAGCAAGTTCAAGACAGCTAAAGAACTTTTTGAAGAGATTTGCTCAGTGTTTGGTGGTAATGATGCTACAAAGAAGACAAAAAAGACATTGTTAAAGAAAAGTTAGGAAAACTTCTCTACTTCAAGCAATGACTCACTTGATAGCATCTTCACCAAACTTCAGAAGATTGTTACACAACTGACTGTGTTTGGCATTGAGGTAGAAAAGGAAGACCTCAATTTGAAGTTTCTAAGAAGTTTGCCTTCAGAGTTTCAAACTAATGTTACAGTCTGGGAAAACAAAGCAGATATTGAAACAATGAAGCTCAATGATCTTTACAACAACTTTAAACTCATTGAACAAAGACTGAAGAAGGCTGGGAAACTTGGTACAAGCTCAAGCAGCTTGGCTTTGATGTCAACCTCTGTTGACAGTGATGATTCTGAAGATGACAGTGATGATTGTATTGCCACTGCTGGTTCTACTGTTTCCACTTGTAATGTTAGTGTTACCACTGCAGGTTCAAAGAAGAAGATTGCTAGTATTGGAGACCCTACCTTTTATGCTTTTATCTCCACTCAAGTTAAAGGCTCTATATTAACTCATGAAGACATAGAGCAAATTGATGAAGATGACTTGGACGAGATGGATATAAAATGGCAAATAACTCTTCTTAGCATGAGGGCTAGGAAATTCTACAAGAAGACTGGCAAGCCTATTCACATCAATGGTGGTGAAACTGCAGGCTTTGACAAAAAGAAAGTAGAGTGTTTCAATTGTCACAAGTTGGGGCATTTTGCTAGGGAATGCAAAAGACTAAAGATGAAGGACAACAGGTCTACTTGGTACAAGCAAAAGAAAGAACCAACTATGGAAGAACCAAAGGCAATGTTGGCAATTGATGGTGTGAGCTATGATTGGAGTTTCATGGCTGATGAACAAGAGGAAGAACCTTTAGATGCTGCTCTTATGTCTACTGAATTTGCTCTCATGGCTTTCTCTGACTCTGAGGTACAAAACTTTGAAAGTTGTTCTAAAACATGTAGGGCTGCTAGAGAAGTTGAAAGACTTAATGAATCTTATGAAAGTCAAAGAACAGAGTTGTTTGCTGCTAATTATGTTGTGTCAAACCTTAGGAGAGGTATAGCTGTATTAGAAAAACAACTAGAGCACTATAAAGATAATGAGTCAAAATATAATGATGATATGATTCTTCTTAGAAGAGAGGTAGAACATACGACAGCTGTGAATGAGGCTTTCCAAGAAGAGCTTGAAAAACTTAGAAAGAAAAATGAGAATGTCAATTTAACTATTGACACTTGCTATTATCAGTCTAAGTCAATTGATAAAATTTGGAATGCTCAAATACATAGTAAAGTTAAGTCTGGTATGGGTTATAATACAGTGCCTCCACCTCTAAGAGGTGTTCCATCACCTCCAGGTATAGATTTAGCTCATACAGGATTAGAAGACTTTCAGGAACCTATTCTTGAATATGGTCCTCCCAAAACTGTGAAATGTGAGGAAGAGGTTAAGGTTGATAATGATGTTTTTGAAAGTGCTAGTGACTCATCAGTTGTTGATGAGAATGTTAAAAAGAATGTAGAGGCTTCTATCCCAAAAGTTGTTAATACTGTTACAAAGGAACCTAGGAAACAAGCTAATAAACCTAGATCAACTGTAAGGTATGCTGAGATGTATAGGAACAAGCCTACAGCTCCTAGGGGTAACCAGATGAGTTGGAATCATGTTAAATCTCTGGTATTTTTTGTGATGTACAATAAATCATGCTATATATGTGGTATTTTTAATCATCTACATGCTTATTGTGACTATCATGTTGGGAGAAGGGAAGTCCATGGGAATAAAAGGCTGGAGTCTAACAGGTTTCAAAACAACTTACACCCTAATTCACACAACAAAATGATCCCAAGAGCAGTTCAACTAAGAAGTGGCCTTAAAACTTTTGCCACTGCAAAAACTGTTAACACTGCTCACCTTAAATCACCAGTTTCAAGTGCAAAATCCAAAACAACTTTTGCAAAATCAGCACAAACAGGGAAAAGAACTTTTCAAAACAAAAGGGTTAATTATAACCAACAGTGGGTACCTAAAACCAAACCAGCAGTTTCCACTGCTCATACAAAAGTTCTCACTGCAAGGGTTGTAAACAAGAAAAGGTGGGACATGGGCAATGCTGTGAAGGCCTCAGCACGTTGGGAATGGAAACCTAAAGGAATTACCTCTACAACCAATCCTAATGGTGTATCAATGACCTTTGATAGATTTAACTATATTGATACACGAGGCAGATCCAAGTCAATCATGGCTTAGGTCCCCAAAAGAAACTAACTCTTTACTTTTATGTGTAGGAACATCCAAGTACAAAAAGATCAGATCAAGGCTACACAGATAGTGGATGTTCAAGGCACATGATTGGCAACAAGTCTTATCTCTTAGATTTTGAACATTATAATGGACAGTTTGTCAGCTTTGGAGTAAAAAGTTTAACACAACCAGAATGATGCAAGGAATTTAAATTTAAAGTCATGGATTGTTATTCATATTTAACAAATCTGCACTCTGAGTGCAGAGGTTACATCCATTGGGCTGATACTACAAGCATCATTACATAAACTGGAAAACAGAACACATCATCAAACTTCTAACTGATCACAAAAGCTTCACATACTACTCCAACCCTGCTCCATCTAACCACCATCTACCACCTATGGCTTCTTTGGGAAAGCCCACTTTGGCATCACCTTAGGCGCCATACGCATATCAATCCAGCTATATACCTTAGGGCTTGCAAGCCCCATCACCACTACTCTAACAGGTGGTGAGGATGATGAAGGTCCCTCTTGTGGGGGTGCTGTCTATAGTGGTGGAAAAGGAGGCATCTGCAGTTCTCCTGATGGAAGGATTCTTGCAAGGGGAGGCACATCCAAGACCCTAAAAGTAGTATCATCATTTGTGCTTGTACATGGGGAAATGTAGCTTGCATTGGAGTCTGAGCTATCTTCAGTGATGACAGCTTCTTGTGGCATTGCTTGAGTTAAAGAAGGACCAGCAACAACAGGGTTTGAATAAGCATCAGCATGAGTTCTTTTTCTTGATGAAACTGCTTCAAACACCTCTTTCTTCTTCTTACCTAGATTGTTGAGCACATAATGCCAAGCCTCATCATCCCAAAAGCTGTCAGAAATTGAGCTGTCAGAAGAGATGTTGATTGGGTTTGAATTGCTCATGATAATTTTTGGTAAAATTGCTTTTGACAGATTTTAGGAGAGAGAAGTGTTGGTGTGTTAGAAGTTTGTGAGTGATTGATTCTTAAATACAAGATTAAGTTGGAATCAGTTAGTTAATGAAGGGAAGGTATAAGTTGTTGAGAAGTAAATGAAGTCTTTGACTTTGGTGGCCGGATTAATGACTTGGAGTTGACCTATTGATTGTGTGGTTTAGTATTGGACTAACCACTGCCAGCAGAAATCTTTATCCTCTCTTAGTTATTTTCTAACCACTGCAAATCTTAACAATGCTTTCAGTGTATGGTTTATGTTTGTGACATGAAGATTTGAAGGATTCTTTGTTTACATTGAAGTTGTTGATGTTTACTGCTAGTATCTTTAGTTGTCCACTACATCTTATGAAGAAATTATGCCTTACAGTGGAAACTACAATGCAAGCAGTGGTAACAGGTACTCTCACAGAGAAATAAGTAAAACAAAGAAATTTTATTCAATTCATCATGAAGAGTCATTACAACCAAAGAGAAAGTGCTCCTAACCACAATCAAAACACAAAAGACTGCAATCTAACACATCCTAGATTCCTACACCCTACACCAGCTACTCCATTGGCTTTTTGCCCTTGCCCACATAGTCATGCTTGTTCTTCTGTGCTCTCTTCCTTTTGTTCTCAAAGGTTGACTGCATTCTTGGACAAGGAAGACCAAGAACTTGTGGAGGAGGCCTTGGTAGCATTGCAGGCTTCTTTGAAATGGATATTTGCTTCATGTTGGAGAGAGATGCTCCCAAGGATTTTGTAAGAGCCCTTGCTAACTCATCATCATCTGATGAGCTGGAGTAAAACACAAGAGATGGTGCAGGTTTGGCAGCAGGTGCACGCTTGGCAGTCTCTTTAGTGTACTTCTTGGATGAAGTGCTTCCAGCCCATGGTGGAAAGTATCCAGCCCACCCTGATGCCTTTGAGGAAGACTCTGAAGCAATCACAAACTCTTCCTTTGAATCAAAGGAGATGTCAATGATGTTGGAAGGATTACTCATGATATTTTTAGGGTTTTTGTGAGTTTGAATGTGTCTTGATAAAGACTACAATATGCCAAGCCTCTTTATATAGGCAAAGTCGATCACAAGGGTTCATTAATGAATATATTTACTTTTTCCTATTTTGGTAGGTTAAAGAGTAAATATAGATATTATCGGGTTGACTTTGGAAGATATTTTTAGATAGTGGATTGGTTAAAAGTAACTTTGGTTAAACTAAGTTGGTTATTCATATTCTTTGTATTATGCTAACACATGCAGATACGTAACCAATCTTGGCTGGGAGTTGATCCTTAAAGGTGTATAACTGAGATACACAACAAATGGTTATTGATTCACCATGTCTAACCCACATAAGAATCAACTAGTCCAGATCAAACGGCTACTGGTAAAGACTAAACAAATCCGTTTATGGTTGATAGTTTACCAAAAACTATATGGTCATCAACTCACCATATTCTTTATGATTAAGAGTTGGCTAGTCCATAGCAAACGGCTCATGGTAAAGACATATCAAATCCGTTGATAGTTGGTAGTTTGCTAAAAACTATGATGAAGGGCAGTCCTATTTTTAAATGTTTTTCTTTACCACTGCTCTTTGAAAATCTTTGTGAAAAATTCCCACTGCTAGTTCACAGTTTCCACTGACAGTGTTATTTTTACCACTGCTGTTCTAGCCATTACAACTGATTGTGTAAGTAACTATTTTTCACTAGCCGTTGAAAGAAACCATTGATTTCCATATATATAGGGTAAAATTTTAAGAAGATTATCTACTTTCCATATTGTTATTTATCCTCTTAAGATAAATATTTTCTAAAGATAGTCTTTCTTGCACAATAATCTTAAAACCCTACCTCTATATATATTTCTATTTCAATTGGCTAGTTATTCCTTCAATTCATACTGACAAAATACAATGTTTCAACAAAAGATTCTATGGCACCTATCACTTTTGCCGATGAACACAACCAAGTGGCCTACTTGAAGAAATCTAATGAGAAGAGTGGCCCTGTTTTTCACCAGATTGTAGATTTTCTTAATACTACCCATATAAGGTATGCTTTACTTCTTAATCCCACAATCTATATCTCTCAAATCAAACAGTTTTGGACTTCTGCTTAGTCCATAACCATTGAACATAGAGATATACATGAAATAGTGGATGTTCTTAGATCCAGTGCGGACGGGGTAACTATTGATGTTACTGAGGCATCCTTGAGGAGAATTCTCCAATTGGATGATCTCAATGGTATCATCACATTACCTATGCCCGAAATTCATACACATCTTTCTTCCATGGGTTTGATATCACTGACAAAAAGGCTACTTTCAAAAAGAGTGGTTTTTGTCCCCATTGAAGATTTTTGATACATACTCTTTTGCATTGCCTAAGTCCTAAGAAAACCTCTTATGAACAATTTAGTTCAACCATGGCTTACCCTTTGGTTTGTCTAGCTTTAGATAGGACTTTTAATTGGTCAAATTATATTTTTCAAAGTATGCAAGGCAATGTAAAGAGTTCAACAAAAATTTTGATGTATCCAAGGTTTGTGCAAGCAGTGCTAAATGCGTTTCAACTGCAACCCCATACTAATGTTTATAAAATCTGTTGCCTCAAGCCTAAAGTTTTTCAAAACATGAACAAAGATGGCAATATGATTTTTACACCTCTCTTTCCTCAAATGCTTGCAAAGATTTCACCTGAACAAAACTCACCCATAATCTTTGTTCCAAACATTAATTATACTCCACTTGTTTCTCACACCTATGAGAGGAGGCACAAACAGCCAACTTCTCTCATTACAACACAACATGTTTCTGAACCTTTTGGTCTAGGAACAAGTAGTGGTGGTTCTAGACTTCAACCTAGTCCAACTAGGGAGGAATCTGAGCCATTGCCCCATGATTCACCTCTCCCAACAGGTCACACAGTTGGAAGTGATGAGGGCAGTGGGCAACAATTGGAATTGATGGTTTTGTGTACCAAATTAGCCAAGTAGGTTGAATCTCTACAAAAGGACCTGGCACATGTAAAGGAGCAGCATGCCAAGGACATTACACACTTTCAAGAGGAGATTCAGACCTTGAAAGAAGAGATGCAGGGGTTAAAAAGAAAGAAGAAAACTGCAAAGCTAGTGATATCATCTTCATCCTCACCTAATGATGGTGATTCAGCTGATTTTGATCAATATTTGGGAAATTCTCCCAAACAGGGGAGGAAAACAGATGCTGGAACTCAGGGAAGGAGAATTGATTTTGAAGATGATGGTGTTTCTAGTAAAGGTGCAGAGGGAGCTGATACTCAAGAAGAGCAACTAGATCATGACATTTTTAGTACTGCAACTGATGATTTTACCACTTATCCAATTTCCACTGCAGAGCCAAATATTCCCACTGCTGGACATGATATTGCCACTACAAGTGAAGAAATTGATAAACTAAAGAAAGACAAAGGTAAAGCTGTTATGCAAAGCAAGGAGCAAACAAGAAGAAAGGTTTCAAAGATAGTACAAATTTAGATTGCTCATGATGCTGAAGTTGCAAGAAAAATTAATGAAGATGAAGTTGCTGAAAAGAAAAAGCTTGAAGAGTTGGAGATTGCAAGCTTTATGGAGGCTAAAAGGCTTGATAGAATGGAAGATCAAATAGAAGATCCACTTTCCACTGTTCCACCTACAAGATTAAGAGAGAAGACTCTAGAGTTCAGCTATGTACCTACTGAAGAAGAAATTGATTTCTTGATTGCAAATGATCCAGTGATCAAGAAGAAAGCAATTGACCTAGTGGCTGATAAGTCTTTAACTGAAGATCAAAGAACAACATAGTTAAAGGACTTTATTCAGATGAAGAATAATCAAGCACTTCAAGATGCTATTGTTTCAGTCAAGAAGGACCAAAAGAAACCAAGACAACCAACAAAGGCACAGGTGATTTCAATGATGAAAGATTATTGTTGCAAGGTTGGTGGTTGGAAAAGACATCAATTTAAAGGAATGTGATAAGGTTTTAAAAGGTACCATTTTGAGGGGTCGTTTAAGTCCTTATTTGATCACTTTTGTATCGGTTATTGCTTAATATCGGCAAAATGCTGGAATGGCACTTATTTGGACGAAAAGGCGCGAATATATGAAGAAAACGGCCAAAGTCAAAATCGAGACACTCACAGTTTCTGAAATTAGAAGGCGACGGCGTCAGGTGCTAATTGCGACGCCGTCCGAAAATTGTTGTGACGGTTCAGAACCCAAAACTCGTATTTTCAAGCGACGACGTCCAGTTGTAAAAGAGTAGGCCGTCGCTACTCAGACGGCCTAGATGCAATCCAGACGACGTCAGAAGCTGAAGAGGACGGCGTCACGGACATAAGGTGACGCCGTCGCAAGGTTAACGTGGCCAAGACGAAACCCTAATGACGGCGACACGACGGCGTCACGAAACATAAGGTGACGCCGTCGCATATGTAATTTTATATATAGAATCCGAATTTTTTAGTCTTTTAGAGAGAGTCTTTTGGAGTGAAAACCTAAAACCGAACCTAAGGTGTCTTGTACAGTATTTTAGGGTTTTAAACCCTATCTTACATCAAGATAAGTCTTTACTTCATTAATTCAATTATGTCTTTGATTATTTGTGTATATGCTTGCATGTTCTCCATGTCCGGCTAATTTATTTGTGTGTTTGCTTAGGAAGTATGAAACTTAATTATTGAATATTGATTGGTTGTTTCTTATCTTAGTTGACTAATGATCTAGTAATGCGATAGGTCATTCGTTGTGTACTTAATGCTTGATTCATCTTTGTGAACCTTAGAATATAATTACCTGAGTAGTTGTAAGCTAAACCATCCAAAGAGTGCCTTAGAGTAAGAGTTTATAATCCCTAGTGGGTTTGTAGACGAGACCCTTTGGTAAGTTCAAAGAGTTAGGGAGAAACGCATACCCTACAACTTTAGACACACAACACAATTAAGAATAAGACGTGACAACTCAACCATCAATAGGAGATAATTAAGGAGTAGTACAACCTAAGTAAACACATCTTTAAACTATCATACGAGCACACATTAATTAGACATAGACTCCCACAACCTTAGTTTAGATAATTAGATAATAGTAGAGTAATCGGTAGAAATACCAACCCCCCAAATCCAATACCCGAGATTCGTACCTTTCCATTTCATAAAATATAAAAATACAAAAAATAATCTTCCTCAACCTTAACCTTAGCGTAGTAACTCATTACTAGCATTCCTATTCCCCTAGAGAACGATATCAATACCCGTGGCTTACCCTAATTACTACACTACAACGATCAGGTTCACTGCCTAGGGTGTTATAAAACTTGCTCGAAGAAAAGGAAGTTTCCTTGACCCCGAACGACGCGTGTAGCGTTATCAAGTTTTTGGCGCCGCTGTCGGGGAATAGAATAGCTAGTTAGTAGTCCACCTCGTTTAGGTTCTTTGCTTGATTCCTATCAAGTAAATTTTTCTCATTTTTAGCTTTCTCTTAGTCTATCCCCCTTCTTCGTGACCTTTGTTCGTAATCCCATCACTTTTCATCATGGAAGGTGATAACCAACCACCACTTGATAACCCAACACAAAAAAATTCAATGTCACTCAAAACCCAACCCAATAACCAACACAACCGTCGAAGCCGCTATGTGAGTAGAAACACCGACCTTCAGGATTTGCAGAAAATATTCGATAGTACAATTAGGGAAGATGTTGAGAAAGTAGTCAGCGCTGCTATAGTTGGCTCTATGATTAGCAGTAATTCGGAAAATGGCATGATAAACAACAACGTGGATGTGGAAAATAGTTCTTACTTCAATCTTTACCCCACTAAGGAAGAGATTGCATACCATCAATACATAATCGATAATCCACGATCACCTATCATTAGGATATGCCCAAAGATTAGGATGGGAAATCCCTGGAACCTAAAAATCCCTTGTATGATCGGATATAGGAGTGTCGACCACGCTTACATAGATACGGAATCCCCCATCAATGTAATGTCATCTGCTGTCTACAATGACATTATGAATGAGCGACTCAATATTAGGAGAGACCCTAAGTATCCGGGAGGAGTTTGCAACTTTGTGGGAAGAGTCAAGGACGTGCATGTCTTTATAGGAAATTTCACCTACCTAGTTGATTTTATGGTCCTAGAAGATGTAGGATGCGTCATTGACTATAGCTTATCCCAAGTAGTGCTAGGGAAACCGTTTGTTGAAACATCTAGAATGAGCCATAACAAGCATGATGGAACGGTTAGGTTCAAGGAGGGAACCGATGAGATCACCTATAGGATGCCTTGGAAAACAACTGAGTATGGGCACTTGTCCATTTATGATCGAGACAACATCAAAGCTTTTGAGGACAAAAGCAAAGAAGATGTTGAAAAAGGTTATAAATTCATGTGGGAAAGAAGGAGGCATTATTATAAGGATTGCTTGACTCTAGGGCCTAGGTATAGAGTCGATGAAGATTTTGTCAACATGATAGAATTCTCATTGAGGATGCGTGAGGAAACGTAGGAGCACGACTATAAGTCTAGCTACAAGACTCTTTAATAAAGAAAAGTGCTTCGTGGGAGGCAACCCATGCTTAATTGTTTGCTTGTTAGTGTCATATATCTTTTATTAATTGTTTATCCTCATGTTTAAATTTGTAAAAATGCTTTATTTTGTTTTTAACCTCGTCTTAATTGCATATGAAGGTATTTTACATAAAGGATAAGTGTAGGGAGGATTACACACGTTTTCAAAAGAAACGTTAACATGAGAATAACAATTAACTAAAAGATATTTATGTTCGTTTGTTCGAGTCAAATGCTTGTATCGAGTCATAATGGATGTTTTGCAGAAATTTTTCCAGATTCTAAAGGTGTAAATTTTCCAGAATTTTTTCTAGAAAATCGCAGACCAGTTTTTGTCAGGATAACCTGACGGCGTCAGGATTGCAACCTGACGGCGTCAGGAAGGAGTAAAAACATCAGATTATTTTTTCTCGTTTTCTGAGCTACTATTAAATTTTTGGAATTTTCCAGGTCTTAATTTTCTTAGAAATTCTGTAAACATCCATTCCACAAGCATTATATCCTAGTTTAAATCGAGTCTTATATATATTATTACCGCCGATTTTACTCGAAGATTTCGTTTGTTTTCTTCAAGTGTGCAGGTTTAGTTTGTCAAGAAGAAATTACATAAGATTGGAAGGAGCTTTTCACGCAATAATTCTTCTTGAAAAGGATTTAACCACCACTTTACACGGATCCTACCGAGCTAATCAGGGGAGTATTAGTTTCTTTTGTTTTTAATTACCTTCTTTTATCATAACTTTGATACTTTCGGGGAACATTGGGGACAATGTTCAGTTTAAGTGTAGGGAGGGAAAATAAAACGGGAACTTTGAAACTATGCTTATCCTTGACTATTTGCTTTGTCCAATTGTGATTGTGTAATAAACCATGAGAAAATGTCGGTTAGGGTAATTTTGGCACCAAATTTAAAATTTTTCATGACATATAGGAGTGGGCCATTAGTCTTAACAAAAGCGTCTCATGGATAGGAAGTTGCATGACTAGCACAAAAAAAACCTTTACCACCCAAATTCCACCAAAATGTGAGGATCGCCCTTAGATTAATAGGAATTAAAGCATTCATCTTCAATGCTTAGAGTGTGAACCGGTAGTATATTAGATTCTAGAACTTGTTTTGTGATGCATTCCGAGATCGCAAGTGAGGCTACACTTGTGTAGTTAGGAATAACTAAATGATAAGAGGCATTAGGATAACCCTTGTTTGATACCCGTAATATAATTACTTCTTCCATATCGGTTGAGTAATTCCCCCACACCCTTTGCATTGTACTCATCTTTAGTACACGATACCCCTAGTTAACCCCTCAGAGCCTATCCTTTTCGCGGTTCTCGTGATGTTTCGGTTTTTCCGGAATATCAATGAAGAGCATTGTTTACACCCCACCCCCAAATATACACCCAAATCGCCTTAGCCTACCCCTTATGCACTCACTTTTAGTGCAAATGTTTGTTATCACCCTAAACCCTTAGTTCAATTATCTAGTTTCTTGCATAAGTTGCTAAGTCGAGTCATATCCTTTGTATACAGTTTTGGGACGATTGGGATTCATGGGAAAAGTTAAAGTTTATGAAATGACGGGAAGGGAACGTTAAATTCAAATTCCCTTTGTTTGCATAAAAATGTACCCCAAGTGTTTTGATCTTTTCAAATCGGGTCAAATTAGTGTTAGAGTAATAAAAACTCAAGTGTAGGGATATGCCTATAAATCCCTAGTATTTTGATGTTATCTTAGATGATGGTAGAGTAAAAGTGTATGAAAAAAAAAAAAAAAAAAAAAAAAAAAAAAAAAAAAAAAAACATACGGGCTACCATCCTACATCTATCATTTAAATTTATGTTTGTTTATTTCTGTTACCTAGAGTTTTAGAGTGTCGAGTCTTGGCTTAGCAACGCCATTCTTCATATGCATTTAACATAGAGATTTTTGACTTACCACCACTAAATAGCCTATCCCACCAAACCCTTGTTTCCCTACCGTAAGCCTAACATTACAACCCTTTAAAAGACCTCTTTGATAGTCTTTCCTAGGTGCTTACGCCAAAGCGATGGAGGTTTGATCTATTCTCAAGCCTATGGTAATCTATGTACTAGGACCGGTTAATGAGTGTTTATCTTCCATTTCCTATTTGTTATATTTCATATATACACCCGAGAGAGATGTGAGTATCCAAACACCCCATGTGAGGTGCTAGTATGTAATTTCCGTGCTTGTTATGACTTTTGCGGGGCTTATATGTGTTGTGGACCGTTTTGAATTAATGCTTCATGACCCCTAACTTATAAATTAATTCGTTAAAAGCACATTTGCTTGAGGACAAGCAAATAACAAGTGTAGGGATATTTGATAAGGTTTTAAAAGGTACCATTTTGAGGGGTCGTTTAAGTCCTTATTTGATCACTTTTGTATCCGTTATTGCTTAATATCGTTCCTGTTCACTTTTTAGGTCTCTTGAAGGCAAAATGCTGGAATGGCACTTATTTGGACGAAAAGGCGCGAATATATGAAGAAAATGGCCAAAGTCAAAATCGAGACGCTCACAGTTGCTGAAATTAGAAGGCGACGGCGTCAGGTGCTAATTGCGACGCCGTCCGAAAATTGTTGTGACGGTTCAGAACCCAAAACTCGTATTTTCAAGCGACGACGTCCAGTTGTAAAAGAGTAGGCCGTCGCTACTCAGACGGCCTAGATGCAATCCAGACGACGTCAGAAGCTGAAGAGGACGGTGTCACGGACATAAGGTGACGCCATCGCAAGGTTAACGTGGCCAAGACGAAACCCTAATGACGACGACACGACGGCGTCACGAAACATAAGGTGACGCCGTCGCATATGTAATCTTATATATAGAATCCGAATTTTTCAGTCTTTTAGAGAGATTCTTTTGGAGTGAAAACCTAAAACCGAACCTAAGGTGTCTTGTAAAGTATTTTAGGGTTTTAAACCCTATCTTACATCAAGATAAGTCTTTACTTCATTAATTCAATTATGTCTTTGATTATTTGTGTGTATGCTTGCATGTTCTCCATGTCCGGCTAATTTATTTGTGTGTTTGCTTAGGAAGTATGAAACTTAATTATTGAATATTGATTGGTTGTTTCTTATCTTAGTTGACTAATGATCTAGTAATGTGATAGGTGATTCGTTGTGTACTTAATGCTTGATTCATCTTTGTGAACCTTAGAATATAATTACCTGAGTAGTTGTAAGCTAAACCATCCAAAGAGTGCCTTAGAGTAAGAGTTTATCATCCCTAGTGGGTTTGTAGACGAGACCCTTTGGTAAGTTCAAAGAGTTAGGGAGAAACGCATACCCTACAACTTTAGACACACAACGCAATTAAGAATAAGACGTGACAACTCAACCATCAATAGGAGATAATTAAGGAGTAGTACAACCTAAGTAAACACATCTTTAAACTATCATACGAGCACACGTTAATTAGACATAGACTCCCACAACCTTAGTTTAGATAATTAGATAATAGTAGAGTAATCGGTAGAAATACCAACCCCCCAAATCCAATACCCGAGATTCGTACCTTCCCATTTCATAAAATATAAAAATACAAAAAATAATCTTCCTCAACCTTCTTACTAGCATTCCTATTCCCCTATAGAACGATATCAATACTCGTGGCTTACCCTAATTACTACACTACAACGATTAGGTTCACTCCCTAGGGTGTTATAAAACTTGCTCGAAGAAAAGGAAGTTTCCTTGACCCCGAACGACGCGTGTAGCGTTATCAGAATGTCTGATGATAATGTTAAAAGTATCTACTACATAGTTCAAAGACAAGATAAAGACTTTATTCCAATGGACTCTAAAGAAGAAGCAAGAAGGTATCCTAATTTGAAGAGAAAGGCCAAAGATAGTGAATCTCAAACATCTAAGAAGACAAAGTTTGCTGAAGAACAAGAAGTTCCAACTGAGAAGTTCACTAAAGAACAACTGAATGAGATGATTGTGATAGAAGAAGAAGATTTCTAACCTGAACCACTGCAAGTTAGACATCCTATCATTTATTCTGTTTGAAGATCTCATCAAAGCTTTTGACAAAGATGATTTTGATACACTATGAAAGTTAGTTCAAGAAAGGTTTGATGCTAAAGATCTCAAAGATATGAAGGAGATGCAGTTATGGGTTAATCTTAGAAGGCTCTATGAACCAGATGTTAATGATGGTTTTTCGAAATTCTCATGTTCATGTCCTGGTACTAAATGGTTCTACTATGATTCATGTGAAGTTCATCATGTTTCTACAGCAAATGGAGTAGATGCATTCATGCTTGCTGAGAAAGAATATCCACTCAGAGATGGAACTCTCACTATGATACTGTGTACTACTATAAGAGTTCATGACGATAGTGAGAAGGTCAGAGCATTGTTACTCAGGCTTCAAGATCAATGTTCAAGAGCTATTCAAGCATTGAGAAGAAGATGAAGTGTTTGAAAGAATTCCCCAAATCCTTGCAGATAATAAAGATTGAAGAAACTTATTGATTTGCAAAGATATCATAAGTTTAGGGGAGGATGGTTGGGAATAATACAAACAGTTACCACTGATAGTCTTGTGGTTAACACTGCTAAAGATTACACTAGCAGTAGAAACACATTACCACTGCCAGTACAATATTACCACTGCTATTAGATAATTGTTAAGTAAATGTGTATTAATAAGTATAGAAAAGATCTTGTGTATATTCTATATTGTTAGGTTTATACTAATCTTGTAAAGGACTCCTTGTGCTATAAAATGAGATCCTAGGTCATTGCTAAGTATACGTATCATTCATATTAGCTTCAAGGTGTAACCCTAGTGATAAGCAAGATCACTCGTATTATTTCTTAATAATATTGGAGCTTTGTGTTTTTTGTTCTTACTTACATTACAACATATAATTTGTCTTCTATGTATTACTAAGTATATTCCTTGTGCTTAATAATATAACTCAAAATATCACTAACACAAGGTGTGTGTTTAGATCCATCATAAATTCTTACCCTTCCCACTCACTCTACCTACTTAGGGTCAGTTGGTCAATTCTCCTAAGCAACTAGACACTACCGCCATTCAAAACTAAAGAAACAAGGGTAGCTACCAACAAACTAAGCATGTATACACTAGAAACAATTATACAGCAGAAATGTAAACATAAACATAACAATTAAGGAATCATAACTAGGCTAGCACTAGAGGTGCTTAGCCGATCATATTAACTGAAACAATCGATTCAATGTTTAACAAAATGCAATACATGAATTGAAAGTAAATGAAATGATAAATCATTAGGGGGTGACTTCTCCCTAGGAGATGGCTCCGTATGCTCCTCAAGATCTGCCTTCAGCCTCCTACCCATGTTCTCTGCTTTTGTGTTGTGGAGTGAATTATGTGAAATGCAGAATTTAGGGATCGTAGTTATAGGCCAGATCTAGTTACGGCTTAACTTGATATGAGAGTTATGCCGTAACATCAATATCTTCGTATTTTACTCTGGAAAAGCTGGTTACGGCGTAATACATGGAATGAGTTACGTTGTATCTTCAATAAATCATGATTACGCCGTAATAGTGGAAAGAGTTACGGCGTAGCTTGCAGCGGCGTGGAACATCATTTGACCTAATTAGTTACGGCGTAATCCTAAGATGGAGTTATACCGTAATCTTCAGTTTAGTTGGTCTTCTGAGCTACACTTTTGTTATGGCGAAATGTGAGAGAAGAGTTATGCCGTAATTACTTCAAAATGGGCATACTATCATATATCTTCAATAAAATCTCCAAATCCACGTCTCATTAGCTCCAATGCTCGTAATTTACCTGAAAGTGAAATATAGAGGAAAACAAGCGTAAATCCATATAACTAATATAAAATTCGAGCATTATCGGGGGAAATTGACACTAAATATTTAGGATTATTTGATGTTATCAATCGTGTATGTATAACATGTGTAGCGATTGAGTATTATTTAAAAAAGATCGAGTAGATCATGCATATGTATGTCATGTGTGCCTCGTTCATGTGGTTCTAATGATGTAAAGCGTTTAATTTGTAATCTGTTTTCAAAAAGGAAGTTGGTGGAGCAGTAGTTCGATTGTAATCGTTTCAAAAAGGTTTAGCATGGGCAAGGGTGTGTATGGGGGTAAATTTGCATGCATATTCAAAGGGGTGTGTGTTGTTTCAGAGTAAGGATGGACCTATGATCGAGATGGTGTGAGTGTTAATAATATTTTAAATAGGGTGTGATTGTCTCGAACTTAAAATGAAGTCGGTTATATGTTGAATTTGGTCTTCTAATTGCTCTAAGTACAATGTGGTCATTATGAAATTAATCACTCATTAAACCCGAAACTTATTTAAATGTCTTTAAAAGCTAAGCGGTGGTGGGTTATGTTTTAAACACTAATCTATAATGAGTTATATTATTAAACCCTAAATTGATTAATTCGGGATTATGAACCCTAAAACATAATTAATACGTTAAAATCCTTAATTTTATTATTATGAAGTTATTGCGTTTTAAAACCCTAAACCTAACTATTTCTTATTTGAAAACCCTAATTCGATTAATTATTGAATTTACTAAATATGGAAACCTGCTTAATTCGGAAAGTCACTAAAAATAAAAAATTTCTAAAAATGGAAGAACTAATTATGAAATATGAATAACTATGAGCCCTATATAATAATCGACCATTATTCGTTTAGATCCGCGAAGGAAGGAGTAACCTTTGTTTTTATTTGTGTGTTTCTGGCGATTTACTTTACGGTTTGAGATACATATATTCTACCTTTTTCTCAGTAAAGTTTCTCTTGACTTTCCGATCTTTGACTTTGTTTCACTTGTGATATTATATTGCTATGATTCCCTTTGCTATGATCATTTGATATGATTTATGATATGATTATATTCGTTATCATATTTGTTTTGATATGATAAGATTTCATTCAGTTTGATATGTTTCTTTTGGATATGATATGATATGATTATGCTTCGTATTCTTTGTTTCTTATGTTACCAAAGCTAATTACTAATGGAGGTACCATGACCATGTCATTGATCCCACCAATGGCATGACACCATCTGTGGCGGTGTAATTAGTCTACGGCGTCCCCATTTATGTATGTATGTTATGTGATCACTTGGCCATTATGATGTATGTGTATACCTGTCATGTTAGTAGGGTATAGATATGATATGTTTATGTGGGGGGCGTATGGATGCATCCTTGGCTTATGATATTATGATATATTTATGGCATTTGGTTGTGCGTGCCTTGCACCCCTCTCGCATTTATGGTACTCGTGAGGTATCCCCTCCTTGTACACTTATGAATTGATGGTTATGTCTGTATGTAGTGTCCTTTATGTGTCATGCTGGACGTTAGGTTATGCGCTCGTGGCAATATTCCTTGTGATTCATTTTGACTCTTTATGATTATCTGATTCGTATGACTTTGACCTCTTATCTCCCATTGATTTATTTATCTTATGACATGGTTCAGCTAATTTATATGACTTCATTTCATTTACTTATGCTATTATTATTCATTATGATTATCTGATTCGTATGATCTTGATCTCTTATTCTTGTTGACTCATCTACCTTATCTAATTCGTATATCTTCATTTCTTATTCTTGTTGACTCATTACTTTACGATTATTGTATTCGTATTATCGGTGGATCTCTCATTTCTATTGGCTCATTCGACTTATGATATTGGTTCGGTTAATCCTTGATCTCTCATTCTTTTGACATATGATATTTGTTTCAGCAAGAGCTTATGTTTCTCTTCTTTGTACTTATATATGTCTTGATTATTCTTTTTGTTATATATCTTTTCACTGGGCTAGTAACATTCTTCCATCTGGTATTGCAAGTGAATTACGTCTGGATGGAAAGCCTTAAAAATTTCATAAGCAGGACCCTCCAGATCTTTCGGTGTAGGTGTTGTGATCCCTTGCTGCTCACAGTACCATTTGATGAAGCTTCCCAAGTCATCGGTACTGTTACGAAGTTAGTTCTCTGGTGGAGCTACATGGTTGGCAGCAATAGCACTTGCCCAGTTGTGTTCAGGATTATGAAGATTGGATGATGGGATGGACCAGGTTGGTTCTGGAGTGGTAGGTCTATCTTCCTTCGACCACTCTTGAGTCATCGCTTTAGTAGGAGCAGACCAGGTTGATCCTGAAGCTTCAGCTATGTCTCCTCCCACAAAAGTCTTCCACCAGTCTCTGTTCCGATTTACCTTAGGAATATGTTTGTTAGAAATATCTTCTTCATCTTAATCAAAATCCTGGATAAGAGTGGACTCCTCATTCACTACAATATCTTTAGGAATGGAAGAAACTGAAGGCTTGTATCTGGTGTCGAATGTAGTCCACGTTGTATGTATAGTAGAACTGGCATTCTTTGAGGAGTTAGGGACAGTGGAAGATCCTAGTTGACTCGATGATGGTGGAGGAAAAGGCGGTGGAGTTACCTTGGGAGCATCTGAAGTACCAGAAGTTCCAACTGCTCTTGATGAACCTGCAGCATCGGATGGTGGAGGAGGTGGCGGTGGAGGTGACCCAGATGGTAACTTTGGGGAATCATGTCTCCTCCTATTCTTTCGATTGCTTTCAGCCATATCCTTCAAATACTTAGCGTAGCTATCACAATCAATAAACTATTGCAGAGCTTCATACAACTGATTGTGTTCATCATGCTCCTTGTATTCGTATGTCTCATACATGCGTTGGGGGAGAATCTATTTCATGTCAGAGGTAGGAATATCTTTGAACCGTGCATGCAGGGGCACTTTCATTGCCCATTCAACTGCCTCTTTAACATGTTCTTTCCAGCTTGGATAGATGAGTACCATAATGTTTAACCACTTTTCACAGGTTATGCTTTTCCTAGGCTCCAATCCTTTTTAGAGCTTCTTCTAGTTGCAACTCTACCTTAGTGTTTGTAGGTGGTGGTGGTGGGAGTGCGGTTGTAATGATGGTTGTTGTTGTTGCTGTTGCAGAGGTTGTTACGGGAGGTGGGATTGCGGTTGAGGTTGTCGGTGTAAGGATAGACATTCTTGGAACTGTAGATGAGTCTTGATGAATCGTGATCACAACCATGAAGACGACCTCTTTTTCTTCATTGGTATTTTTTGCTTTAGCATCAGCAGATCTATCTTCGATGAATTGGTCCCCAAAGTTAAGATCTAGTTCAAGGTTTTGAAACGATGATAGGGTTCCAGTAGAGCTGATTGGTTCATCCAGGGGAGCTTCATCGTCAGTTTTATGTTTGAGGTTTTCCTTGACATTTGGATAATCTTGTGACACGAACTCATCAGGAGCCAACCTAATATCTTGAGAGACAATCTCCATTTCCTTGCTCCTTAAATCAGACCCTTTAATGGTACAAGCTTCATTGTGAGTCTCAGACTTTTCAACTTTACCGACCTTTGTATGAGTCTCAGTCAGGAGTTCTGTCTAATTCAGGTCAACATTACCACCCTCGGTATCCTGAAATTCTGACTCAGTGTCACTAGACTCGACACTGAGTTCAGGATTTGGAGAATGTTCCTCTTCAGCTCCAATTAACTTCGTAGCTTGTGATGATTCTGTGCTCCGCTTCTGGAGTATGTATTTTCTTGTGGTCTTGTGAGCTGGAGAGGAAATGTTCAAAAACGTCTAAGCAACCTGCTCAACTTCCTCAATGCCCTTACCCTTACCTTCAACTTCTGGAAGAGAGTGACGTTTCCCGGAGTCCGATTCTTGTATGGTTACACCCTTCCTCGGATGTCTTACTGACTCCTCGTATTCCAATAAACTTGCTTCTATGCCCTGTTGAAGGTTAAGATCATCAAGATCTTTTAGGGAAGTTTCAGTTCTTGCCTTCTTAGACCCGCTTCCATTTCCCTTTTCGCCTTTTCTTGCCTTGAGTAGATGAATCGTCGGTAGTAGACATGTCTTGACGTTTCTTGGGAAGAGTAGCATAAGAGGATTTGGTGGACTTGTGAGCTGGTTTTGTTTTTTGCTTGTTGCTTTGGTTGGGGTAGGAGATGGTGATTCACTGGTGAGAGACTTGGTCACTTTGTTCAGATAGTCTTGATAATATGAGGCAATGACAATATCGTCTGTGAGGAGAGCATCCGGTATAGCCTTGCCAAAGATCTCATGATTTGAACCTTTAGCTGCAAATTTTAGATATCCAAGAACATGTTCCTCTGAGGCCAGGTGGAGTGCAGATTCGCTTCTTTGGTGGAATTGGTGCTTAGCCTGAAGGTGTTTGATAATTACCTTGGAGAATTTGATACTTGGGATCACACGCGCATGCACTTTCTTCTTGCCTTTGATGTTTTGCGCTTTCTTTTCCTTGTCTCTGATGAAAGTGTGAATTGATTGCGTGAATTCCTCCCAAATTCTTTAAGCACAGTCCATGCTAGCTTGATTTACAACTCTCCACAAGATTTGCAGCACTGGATCCCTTGGTCTCTCAAACCCAGAAGTTTTTCCAGTGAGGCACAGGTTTAGGATGCTGATGATTGCCCTCCATGGCTGATACATTTCATTGGTGATTATTGAGGATACGTTTTTTACTACAGACGGATACCCCAAGTCATTGATAAAATTGATTAAATCATCTGTAGTTGTTGGAGAGGTGAAAGGGTTGCTTTCATCCACTGATGTGATTTGTAGAGCGTCACTGATGGTGTCCTTTGAGAGTTCATACCATTCTTCATCCAACTGACAACTATATACCGCTGTGATTGTCACACCCCCAAAATACCTGTTTTGTAGCGGAATGGAATAATTGGGGGATGACTTTCATAGCATCACAGTTACAGTTATATTGAACGACCTAAAGTGACGTTTGAAAAATACATCGTTTGATTGAGTAAAATAATCAGAGTTTACAAAGTATAGGTCCCAAATGATAGTCAACATGTATGGAAATGAGTTTGATGCAAGCCAAACGATGTTTTTGAAGTGCATAAATCCCATGTGAGACGCGTCGTCACCACGACTCTATGATAAGTCCACATGCATGCCATGAAGTGTATGCCTTAGATACCTGAGATAAAACATGCTTAAAACAGTCAACACAAAGGTTGAGTGAAATCCATAGGTTTAATTAACTCGTTTGAACACAATATTCGTAGTGTGAGTTACATTGTTTCACACTCATCGTTGAAAACAAAACAACATTTATTTCATTAAGTTCATGACAACCAAAGCGTAAACCTCGTACCAATAGAAATTGGTAAAATCGTTTCATCGCAGCCCTAATAGGTAAACTTGCCAATTTACCTGAATGATTCAAATATTGTGCGTTCGATTTCCCCTACCTGGGTCAATAAGAACGGAAGTGTTAATTCCAATAGGCCTATTCACAATATTCCCGCTCACTCACAAGTGACTAATGGTGCATAATGTAGGGACTTCAAACATGGCAATAGTATACATAGTGACAATAAAGCATTTGGATATAACGTACAGTTCAAAGCATTTGTGTTCGATTAAAAATATATCATGTATCTCCCCCAAGAGTTTGTAAAATAATTAAGAGAAAGTGGGGCTATGAACTCACCTGATGCTGTTATTATGATGACAAAAGTGGATACACTGAAATGAGGCGCAAATCTCTAACCGCGACCTATTATGAATGATATGATCTATAATAAGTCATAATGTAATGTTATGCATGCAAACTCATATGATATCTATACCACTTGTGCATTTTTGAAAATAAAGCTTATCGTCGAAAAATAAGTTTATAACGTCTTGTCAAGTTATAAAATACTTTACAAGTATTTACGTTGAAATGATATCCTACAATAGTCATTTAGTGATTTATTAAGAAATTATAGTTTTTCGTCGTAAAAGAATATAATTTGACAATTCATGAAAGTGACTAAATGGCCTCGAAAAGCTAGTCGTAAAATAGTGAATATCGAGTGTTAGGAAACAAACTCAATGGTTTTGAAAAGCTTGTAGCATTATCTCAAAGTCTTAGCTTTTAAATTTTTATCATAGAGGTCTCGATCATGGAGAAAAATATAGATGAAGTAGGGTACTTGGACTAAAAATATTGTATAAGGCTTGTTTTCGGCAAAGTTTGAGTGACCGTATTTTATTCGTTACAACTCCGTTTGACGAACTGTTGAACATTTTGGAAAATAGGCTAGGTGAAATTGCTTTTACTAGAAGACATCGTTTTCTAAAAAGTATTCTATCGATGTGAAAAACGACCCAAACATGGTCACTAGCGACAACTAGTTTGGCTAATAGAAAATATATATGTAAGTGTTTTATACTTGTGAATAATAGTTACGACAACCTTATTTAAACGCGTGTAATTTAGTCGTTATAAGTTCGTTTTCTACGTTTTACATATCCTTAGCTTCGTGTTAATGTATACTAATATCTTTTTCATAAATCGACTCATTTAGATAACGCTTAAAACTCTTTTTTGACCCTTAAAAATTCTGGACAGCATGCTGTTTTTCAGAAAATATAGTTTTCGTCGTTAAACTTGAAAATAGCGTAACTTCTTCGTTATAAATCCGTTTTAACCCGTTCAAGCGACCACGGTTTCGTTTTAAAGTATATTTTCTAAATATCTAGCCCAAAATAATTTATAACCTGTCAAATTTTCCAGATTTTACAAATATGATCAGACCTTATTTTTAGTTTGTCGAAATTGATTTTCCTTGCGTAATACTTATTCTAACCACTTCAAATCCACACCAAATCTATTCTAAACCTACCATACACCTTCTTAGGGTATCTTGGGTTCCTAAAAGTCATCAAAAATGATATGTTTCAAGGGATTAATTATAGGATGATATATACTAATTATAAGTAATAGAAACACTAAAAGTGGTATAAATACACATATAACTTGCATGTTTTCTTTCAAGCATGATAAAAATAACTTAAGTATGAATATGAAAGATTAATAATGATTATGAAATGCTTACTAGTATGATGATGAGGTTTATGGAACAAGGTTTTTCCTAAATACTCTAGGTTTTTATTGCAAAACCCTTAAAAGAAAATATACTAGAGTGTATAAATTAACTTGTTCTTGAAAAACTTAGCCTTCTTCCTTGTTTTTCCTTCCTTGGCCGGTTATGGAGAGAAAAATGGGAGAGTGTTTTATTTTTTTTCACCTAAGTATATGTGTATGTATGTGTTATGTTAGGATAATAATTAAAAGAATACAAGTGTTAGACCTATACATGTATATGTGTAAGTCTAGTAGAAGATTTTTGTGTAAAAATTGTTGTATCATTGTTTTTGGTCGACAAGGGGTAAAAAGAAAGAAAGGTGGTGAATTTTTATTAAATAAGTGTATTATATGATAATTGTAGTGTTTATTTGATAAGTAAAAGTAATTATTTAATGTAGCGTTGGCTAGAAATCGATTTTAACGGAATAAAATAAAATATATCGTAGTCATAAAAATTATAAAAATATATTTCTTACAAGAATTGAGTGAAATAATAATTATCGAGTAGTATTTACGAAAACCGTCGTAAATATATTATATATATATATATATATATATATATATATATATATATATAACAATTTATATACAAAATTAATTTAAAACATCGGGTAAACTAATAATATAATTTTTATAGTCTTAAAATGAGTATAAAAATATATCAGGATAATTTTTGAAAGTGTCGGATTAATTATTCAAAATAAATGATTATGCGATAGCGTTTATTTAATAGGAAATTATACGTTTAATGAAATATGCAAAACTATGTATGAACTAATATGATGATGATATTACTAATGATATGTAGACTAAATCTAGTCTATATGAAATGTCCTCAATGATTTTTCATGAATTCGCAGCTAAACCCTTACGGTTACGCGAATTTGATACTCGTAAACCTAGTTTACGATAAATGATGAATAGTGAAGCATGAATAGTGATTTTTCTCCGGGAATGAATAGTGTTTCGTGAATAGTAAAATTTTGAAATACGTTCTCAGAATATCGAATCGACTTCAAAAAAAATGAATAGTAAAATGATCAATAGTAACTGATGAATAGTAAATTCCCGAGATGAATAGTAAAATTTTCAAAGTTTGTAAAATGACCTGAAATTACGAGTTGTCACATTTGCCCACCCAAAAAGGAATTCAGTCCCTGAATTCAGCTCGTGTTGGTCTCTCAGGTTTAGGGTTTGTGATGAATAACGAGGAGAGAAGTCATGAGGAAGTGTCGTTACGGCTATCTATGATTAAGAGCGTACAAAACATCGCGATAGAGATAATATTGGAAGAATATCTCCGATGAGCATCACTTTGACTTTTAGGAATATGTAAAAATTTTGCTTGCACTAAGACTTATAAATAACTGCTCCCAACATAACATGATCCCTCCAGAATTAGACATAGGTAGCTAGGCTATGTATAATTAAGGAACAAATAACGTGACGTTCGGTTTAGTTGTTATAACTTTCAATGTTTAAAGATATTTAAACTATGTCGTTCAATTGGTAGTTAAAGTAAAGGAATTAAAAGTTTTGTAAGTGATAACATATCGGAAAGGAAAATAAAGTACGATAGATGAGAATATTACACAACGAGTGGTTTATCAAACAGTATATAGTCTTAAGTTTTTAAGATCCGAATACTAGGAAAGACATAAACTTAGTACGACATAGTACATAGGGAAATAAGACTGTTAGATTCTAAACTTCATCAGTCTGTCGCGTTGTTGAGACCATGGCGAGCTTCTCCTTCTTCTAACAAGTATGCTTTCCCATGAGCACCTTCAACTTGTTGACCTTGGTTTTGGGGACATTGGTTCCGATAGTGTCCCTGCTCCCCACATCCGAAACATGTAATTATGGCTTTACCTCTACAATCCCTGGCGAGGTGTCCCGATTTTTGGCATTTGTGGCACTTGGTAGGGCAAGGACCTGAGCGACGAAACTTACATCGATTGCATAGTGGGTGTGTTCCAGCATAACCTCTTCCTTCTATTGGTGAAGCAACATAAACCATTGCAGCTTCTTGCCTTCTATTCTGTTGTTGATGATGGTTAGTGTTACGGTTTTAGTTGTTGTTATTATAACCTCCCTGGTCATTTTCCCATTTCCTTTTGTTGTTGCCAGTTTGGTTGTTTTTGTTGATGATGTGATTGTTGTTATTGTTGTTACGGTTGTTGGTAATGTTTCCCCTCTTCACAACTTGAGCCATGAGTTTCTGAGATACTCGAATAGATTCTTCAATTGTTTGTGGATCATAAGAAATTACATCACCTTGAATAATTTGTGGAAGTCCTCCAATGAAATTTTCCGGTAGTTTCTCATTGTCTGAAACCATAGATGGACATAAAACAGCCAACTCTTGAAACCTCCTGATGTAGGTCTCGATATCATAACCAACGGTCACTAACTCATAGAATTCCATTTCCAATTTCTTCACCTCAGTACGCGGACAATACTTCTTAGTCAATAACCTTTTGAATTGATCCCATGTGAGTTTGTAAGAATTTTGCGTACCCATAGGCTGTGCATAAGAATTCCACCATGACATTGCCCCATCTAAGAGTGTACTAGTAGCGAACTTAACCTTGCAATCATCTGGGCAATTGCATAGAAGAAATACAGACTCCATCTTCTCAAACCAACGGACCATAGCAATGACTCCTTCCGTGCCTTTAAACTTTGTGGGATCACCGCTCTTAAATTCCTTGTATGAACAATTCCGAACTCCAAACCCTCCTACAATCCCTGCAGCAGTAGCAAGACTGGCAGCTTCAGTAGTAGCTGCAGCCTCAGCAGCAGTAGCAAGTCTAGCAGCTTTGGCAGTAGCCGCAGCCTCAGCAGCAGCAACCACTCTTGCTCGCTCTTTCCTTAGTGCCTCGGCTATACTATCCTTGACATACTTTTGGATAGCCGCTTGTGTCATTTCGGGTGCCGCTTTCTTCGGTGCCATAACTCTTCAAAATAAGAGGAAATGTGAGACGTAGCAAAGTCCTATGTTAAGAATAAGCGCTCTAAAGAGATGTGATAGGAGATGATAAATTTGAGGTTATTTTTTCAAAATGATTGAGATATTCCTAGGAGATGGGTTATGAGATGTCGTAAGTGCTTCAAATGTATGACAATTTAGTGACTTAATGTGTGAATAACGTGTAACTCGACATGTTGGTGGTGAAACAGAGGAGTGAGAGTGACTTCACCCTCCTTGAAGGTTTTGTCTCGGCATTCGATGTTATCGGTGATGAGTCAACTGATGTTAAAATTTTGATAGGGAATGACAAGGCATTCTCCACATTGAAGTCTAAAGAAAGGATAATGGAATGGGTATTTGAAGGCATCTATGTGACAATCGATTTGAAATGAAAGTAAATAACCCGAATAAAGTGCGTATGAATCCGCATGTAAAGTGAATATGCACTTATGATGAAATCATGACATGCTATGATGATGTAGTTATAGTCTAGGGTCAATGATGCAACCTAGTTCTCTATAACCGAAGCTCTGATGCCAATCTGTCACACCCCCAAAATACATGTTTTGCAGCGGAATAGAATACCTAGGGGATGACTGTCATAACATCACAGTTACAATTATATTGAACAACCTAAAGTGTCGTTTGAAAAATACATCGTTTGATTGAGTAAAATAATCAGAGTTTACAAAGTATAGGTCCCAAGTGATAGTCAACATGTACGGAAATAAGTTTGATGCAAGCCAAACGATGTTTTTAAAGTGCATAAATCCCGTGTGAGACGCGTCGTCACCACGACTCTATGATAATTCCACATGCATGCCATGAAGTGTATGCCTTAGATACCTGAGATAAAACATGCTTAAAACAGTCAACACAAAGGTTGAGTGAAATCCATAGGTTTAGTTAATTCGTTTGAACACAATATTCGTAGTGTGAGTTACATTGTTTCACACTCATCGTTGAAAACAAAACAACATTTATTTCACTAAGTTCATGACAACCAAAGCGTAAACCTCGCACCAATAGAAATTGGTAAAATTGTTTCATCGCAGCCCTAATAGGTAAACTTGCCAATTTACCTTAATGATTCAAATATAGTGCGTTCGATTTCCCCTGGCTGGGTCAATAAGAACGGGAGTGTTAATTCCAATAGGCCTATTCACAATATTCGCGCTCATTCGCAAGTGACTAATGGTGCATGATGTATGGACTTCAAACATGGCAATAGTATACTTAGTGACAATAAAGCATTTGTATATAACGTACAGTTCAAAGCATTTGTGTTCGATTAAAAATATAGCATGTATCTCCCCCAAGAGTTTGTAAAACAATTAAGTAAGAGAAAGTGGGGCTATTAACTCACCTGATGCAATTATTATGATGACAAAAGTGGATACACTGAAATGAGGCGCAAATCTCTAACCGCGACCTATTATGAATGATATGATCTATAATAAGTCATGATGTAATGTTATGCATGCAAACTCATATGATATCTATACCACTTGTGCATTTTTGAAAATAAAGCTTATCGTCGAAAAATAAGTTTATAACGTCTTGTCAAGTTATAAAATACTTTACAAGTATTTACGTTGAAATGATATCCTACGATAGTCATTTAGTGATTTATTAAGAAATTATAGTTTTTCGTCGTAAAACAATATAATTTGAGAATTCATGAAAGTGACTAAATGGCCTCGAAAAGCTAGTCGTAAAATAGTGAATATCGAGTGTTAGGAAACAAATTCAATGGTTTTGGAAAGCTTGTAGCATTATCTAAAAGTCTTAGCTTTTAAATTTTTATCATAGAGGTCTCGATCATGGAGAAAAATATAGATGAAGTAGGGTACTTGGACTAAAAATATTGTTTAAGGCTTGTTTTCGGCAAAGTTTGAGTGAACGTATTTTATTCGTTACAACTCCGTTTGACGAACGGTTGAACAATTTGGAAAATAGGCTAGGTGAACTTGATTTTACTAGAAGACATCGTTTTCTAAAAAGTATTCTATCGATGTGAAAAACGACCCCAAACATGGTCACTAGCGACAACTAGTTTGGCTAATATAGGCATAATTTCATGTATATCCTTGTAAATTTTAAAAATTACATATATATCCTTTTTACTAGTTTTTTATGCATAAAGTACAATGCTTTTCATGCATCAAAAGGATATATATGTAATTTTTGAATTTTGCAAGGATATATATGTAAATGCCCCTAGAAAATATATATGTAAGTGTTTTATACTTGTGAATAATAGTTACGACAACCTTATTTAAACGCGTGTAATTTGTCGTTATAAGTCCGTTTTCTACGTTTTACATATCCTTAGCTTCGTGTTAATGTATACTAATATATTTTTCATAAATCGACCCATTTAGATAACGCTTAAAACTCTTTTTTGACCCTTAAAAATTCTGGACAGCATGCTGGTTTTCAGAAAATATAGTTTTCGTCGTTAAACTTGAAAATAGCATAACTTCTTCGTTATAAATCCGTTTTAACCCGTTCAAGCGACCACGGTTTCGTTTTAAAGTATATTTTCTGAATATCTAGCCCAAAATAATTTATAACCTGTCGAATTTTCCAGATTTTACAAATATGATCAGACCTTATTTTTTGTTTGTCGAAAGTGATTTTCCTTGCGTAATACTTATTCTAACCACTTCAAATCAACACCAAATCTATTCTAAACCTACCATACACCTTCTTAGGGTGTCATGGGTTCCTAAACATCATCAAAAATGATATGTTTCAAGGGATTAATTATAGGATGATATATACTAATTATAAGTAATAAAAACAATAAAAGTGGTATAGATACACATATAACTTGCATGTTTTCTTTCAAGCATGATAAAAATAACTTAAGTATGAATATGAAAGATTAATAATGATCATGAAATGCTTACTAGTATGATGATGAGGTTTATGGAACAAGGTTTTTCCTAAATACTCTAGGTTTTTTATTGCAAAGCCGTTAAAAGAAAGTATACTAGAGTGTATAAATTAACTTGTTCTTGAAAAACTTAGCCTTCTTCCTTGTTTTTCCTTCCTTGGCCGGTTATGGAGAGCAAAATGGGAGAGTGTTTTATTTTTTTCACCTAAGTATATATGTGTATGTATGTGTTATGTTAGGATAATAATTAAAAGAATACAAGTGTTAGACCTATACATGTATATGTGTAAGTCTAGTAGAAGATTTTTGTGTAAAAATTGTTGTGTCATTGTTTTTGGTCGACAAGGGGTAAAAAGAAAGAAAGGTGGTGAATTTTTATTAAATAAGTGTATTATATGATAATTGTAGTGTTTATTTGATAAGTTAAAGTAATTATTTACTGTAGCGTTGGCTAGAAATCGATTTTAACGGAACAAAATAAAATATATCGAAGTCATAAAAATTATAAAAGTACATTTCTTACAAGAATTGAGTGAAATAATAGTTATCGAGTAGTATTTACGAAAACCGTCGTAAATATATATATATATATATATATATATATATATATATATATATATATATATATATAACAATTTATATACAAAATAAATTTAAAACATCGGGTAAACTGATCACCAGTTTTCTGAGTCTGGGGTGGTAATTCAGAAGAATCCTAAGGTTTTTCAGTAGAAGAGCGAGGAGGAGATCTTTGTTGAACAGGAGTCCGATGGGGTGGAGGTTGCATTGAAGATGATTCGCCAGAATTCTTCTGGCGTTTAGGCTCGTCATTCTTATCCTGATCCTTATCTTCATCTTTGCGAGGACGCTTAGGCCTTTCAGCTTCTTCTCTGCATGCTGATTTTATTTGGTATTCCAGCAATGCTTCAAACAATTTACCTTCGTTGAAGGCAAATGTTGCAGATCGTTTCGACATTTGAGCTACCAGCCGGTTAACCAATTCAGCATCTGAGAAGATTATGGGATCAACTGGATTGATGTTCACATGCATTGGAGTTGATTTCATAATCTGTTTGGCCAGGTGTAAGAGATTCGGATAGAGTTGTTTGGTGAATAGCTCCTTTGTAATTCCAGGAACGATGTCAAGAAGGTACTTGTGAGTGTAGCCTTTGATCATCTCGTTCATTTCCCCTTGAAGATCACGTTTCATGTACTTCTGGACATATTCCCTTTCAACTTGCATCTTGTCGTTTTCATCATGAAGATACTGTATCTGTCCAGCGAGGAAATCCAGCTTCTTGTAAAGCATGTCTTTCTTTCTGACTTGTTTGACAGCTTTAACGATTCGAGTTTTAGCTTGAGAAATCCAAGAGGCAGTTGGCTTCTTTACTGATCTGGATGTGGATCTGGTTGTCCTTTTTGATGGTGGTGGTGAAGAGTGAGATGAAGAATCCGATGATGATGAGATGTGAGGAGACTCCGGGTCCTTTGGTGGTTCAGAAGTTTCCTTCTTTGAGCGTGTAGGACTATCCAGAAGAAACGTATCATAATCAACATCTTTATCTTTCTCGGACTTTTCAGTTTCGGCTTTTTCAATGTCATACTCAATAGTATCTTCCACGCGCGTTAGTTGTTGCTCCAAAGTGGTGGCACCAGATCCCTTATCGGGTTGATTAACCGCATCAGGATTTGGTGTAGGTTGAACTACACCACTTGACCCTCCGGGGCCACCCATTTGATCCTTAGCAAATTCTTTCGCAACGTGTTGGAGCCTAATGATTTGAACTTCTTCCTGTATGATGTATCCAGTTGCTCTTCATCTGAGCTTTCTTCTTCAGGCTCAATTACTGGAGTCTTCCCTTTTCCTTGGACAGCTGGTGGACTAGGAGGTTTTGCTACTGAAGGAGGTGCTTCGGTTGCAGATTCAGAGTAGAAGATGTTGGTGGTTATTCGTCCCAAAGCAGGGTGAAGATAATCAATTCAACAGAAATGAGCAACTCTTCAGCAGAAACAAACAAACTATTAGTAGTAACAGATACCACTAGGTGGTTACCGGATATCACTTGGAATCGTGTGATCACTTTCCAAAGTAAACTATTCGACCCTAATGCCTGGGTATCACGAATATCTACTTGGGATAAGACCAAATGCAGTTAGAGAATTAGGCACAATTCTATAACCCTTGCGCTTATAAGTGTTTAGTGTTTTCTGTCTATCTTTCATGCATGTTCAGATCTCCTATTTATAGGAGGTTACTCTTGACCGTTCCAATGGAATTATGAGTATTAATCGGCCCATTAATAGCCTCATAATTATCCCCATTATAGTCGTTAGTGGTTACATGACCAATTAAACGTGGTCATTATGATGCAGTTGTAACTGTCATTTATCAGTACTTATATCAGTACTTTCATAGTGCTTTCAGTGGTTACACTGCTTCAGTGGAAACGCCACTGCTTCAGTGTAAACACAACTTCAGTGAGATACCACTTCAGTGGAAACACCACTTCAGTGGAAACACTGATCCTGCTGAAGTACTGCTTCAGTGGAAACACTGATAATCAGTGTTAACCACAACAGTACTTTCACCAAGCACTACCAATACATACCACTTTGAGTCAGGATGTTCATGGACCTTATGGGTGTACACTCCGTACCTCCTAACCCATTACAAGGTGTGAACTAATCCCACAAGTGCACTAAATTTTCCAACAATCCTCCCCAAATTTAGTTCACTTCCTTTGCATGAAAAATTAAACATCAATCAAAACATGCGCATAAACGAAAATGTCCTGAGGATTGAATTTCCATCTTAGTAAATTACACGTTCAAATATTCGAGAATCAGGGTGTTCTAAGAATTGAACCCTTCAACCCATTTGAATACCTGAAGATAAAATACACACAAGTTTTCAAACACTTAACAGCTCCTGACACTATACAAGCCATGTGTCCATATCCAAATTCATAAATGTTGTAAAAGCTAAAAGTCCAAAGCTTCCTGAAGCGGCAAAACTTCAACATTTACATAGGTGGTTCCTCTTTAGTCATGCTCCTGCCAAGCACTTTTTCAAAAAAAATTAACCATTAAGAAGTAAAGACTTCATCCTCCTTTCAGCAGGTTCTGAGCACAACCTTGGGATGTAAATAAAACATGTGCTCCAGTCCACTGAATGTTCAGCTTTCCACATTGAACTCAGCTCCTAAGTTTCCTCAGGAGGGAGTTGGGTGTCCTAGCATTCAGTGACTAAGTTGGACTTAAACCCATCCCTTTAGCAGACTTTATAACTAAGTCTCTAGCAAGACCCTTCGTCAAGTGATCAGCTAAGTTCTGTTGAGATCTCACAAACTCTATAGATACCACCCCATTCATGATAAGCTCACGAATCATCCTATGCCTGACACCTAAGTGTCTAGACTTACCATTGTACATCTGGCTATAAGCCTTAGCCAATGTAGCTGCACTATCACACCGGATAGAAATAGGTGCTATAGGTTTAGGCCACAATGGAATCTCAAGAAGCAAGTTTTTCAACCATTCAGCTTCTTTACCAGCAGCTGCTAGAGCCACAAATTCAGATTCCATTGTTGAACTGGTGATGCAAGTTTGCTTCTTGGATGCCCAAGAAATTGCACCTCCACCAAGTAGGAATACCCAGCCACTGGTAGACGAATTGTCTTCAGTGTTACTGATCCAACTTGCATCAGTGTAACCTTCCAACACTGATGGGTAACCAGTATATGAGAGACTATAATCCATAGTTCTCTTCAAATACTTCAGTACCCTTTGAACTGCTTGCCAGTGATGAGCACTAGGATTACTAGTATACCTGCTCAATTTTCCCACTGCAAAACCAATATCAGGTCTTGTACAAGTCATGGCATACATCAGGCAGCCAATTACCCTAGAATACTCAAGTTGAGATACAGCCTTGCCATGATTAGGCATCAGCTTCTCACAAGTATCCATAGGTGTACTCACTGGAGTACAATCAAAGTAATTGAATTTCCTCAGTACCTTCTCAATATAATGAGACTGAGAGATAGAAATTCTATTACTTTCATGTTTAATCCTTATACCAAGGATAACATCAGCCTCCCCCATGTCTTTCATGGAGAACCTTGATGACAAAAATTCCTTTGTCAGGTCAACCTGATTTTGGTCAGTGCCAAAGATCAACATGTCATCAACATATAGACAAATGATGACTCCTTTACCAGATTCATCAAATTTGCTATATACACATTTGTCAGCTTGGTTAAGAACATAACCACTAGACAAAACCACTTCATCAAACTTTTGATGCCATTGCTTAGGTGCCTGTTTAAGTCCATAAAGAGACTTAATCAGTTTACACACCTTGTTTTCATTACCTGGCATGATGAAGCCCTGAGGTTGGTTCATATAAACCTCCTCTTCTAATTCACCATTCAAGAAAGTTGTTTTCACATCCATCTGATGAATAACCAGATTGTGAATAGATGCCATAGCAATCAGCAGTCTTATGGTACTGATACGAGCCACAGGGGCATAAGTATCAAAATAGTCTATTCCTGACTTTTGTTTAAAGCCCTGAATGACTAGTCTAGCCTTGAACTTTTCAATAGTTCCATCTACCTTCATTTTCCTTTTGAAAATCCATTTGCAACCCAGAGGTTTGCAACCAGGAGGTAGATCAACTAACACCCAAGTGTTGTTGCCCATGATGGAATCCATCTCATCATTGATTGCTTCTTTCCAGAAAGCAATGTCATGAGACTTCATTGTTTCTTCAAATGTTTTGGGGTCATCCTCAACAATGAAGCAATAGGAGTATTGGTCTGAGACCTCATCCCTAGTACCTTCAACTAAGTATAGTTGAAACTCAGGTCCAAATGACTTTGGAGTCCTGACCCTTTTGCTCTTCCTGAGCACAGGTTCAGGTTGCTGAACTACAACCTCATCAGGGACCACTGATGTTTCATCATTAGGGATCTCTGATACACCAGTGTCATGAGTTCCATTAGGAATCCTCTGACTTGGTCTAGGGACTGATGAGAATCTATTCTCATCAAAGTCTGCATCCCTTGATTCAATTATTGTGTTAACTGAAATATGTTCATTAGGTTCAATAACATAGAACCTAAAAGCCTTGGAATGCTCAGCATATCCAACAAAGATGCAGTCAATGCCTCTTTCACCCAAAGTCTTTTGCTTTGGATCAGGGAGTCTTACAACAGCCCTACAACCCCAAACCTTGAGATAATTCAGGTTGGGTTTCCTTTTAGTCCAGAGTTCATAAGGGGTAACCTTGTTCCTTTTGTTTGGAACCCTATTTAATAAATAGCAAGCTGTTAACATAGCTTCATCCCAGAACCCTTGACTCAGTCCTGAATAGGACAACATGGAATTAACCATCTCCTTCAGCACCCTGTTTTTCCTTTCAGAAATACCATTTTGCTGAGGAGTATAAGGGGCAGTTGTTTCATGGATTATTCCAACAGACTGAAAGTACTGAGTATCCATGTACTCACCTCCCCTATCAGTCCTTAATCTTTTGATTAAAGACCCAAGTTGTAATTCAACTTCAGATGACTGCCCAACTCAACAAGAGTTAACTCCTCCTTCATATGTTTCAAGGTATGCTTGAAATCTTTCCATGAAGAAGGAAGTTTATCAATAACACAAGAGACTTGAATAGCCTCATCCATGTGCATATTGTGTTGTGTAAACCTTCCAAGTATTCCAAGAAGTTCATTGTATTGTTCCATAACTGGTCTTGAATCAGTCATTTTGTAATTTGTGAAATTACTAACAAGGAACTTCTTACTTGATGCATCCTCAGCCATATATTTGGCATCCAAGGAATCCCACAGTTCTTTGGAAGATTCAAAGTTTTGATAAATATCAAACAAAGAATCAAACATACCATTCAGAATAAGACCTCTGCATATGTAGTCATCATTCTCCCACTTGCTCCTCCTCCTGATTTGATCCACAATAGCATCATCACCATCATCAGGAATTGGAGTAGTCAGCACATAGACCACACTCATGCTTGACAGCAAGAAGTGCATCTTCTTCTGCCACCTCCTAAAGTCCACCCCTTCAAACTTTTCCAGCTTAGCAAAGCTTGAAGCCATGTGTTTCATTGCAGCAGTTTCCATTGATTATCACTAAATAGTTTACTTTGATTTTTGGTGGTTATTCATCCCAAAGCAGGGTGAAGATAATCAATTCAGCAGAAATGAGCAACTCTTCAGCAGAAACAAACAAACTGTTAGTAGTAACAGATACCACTAGGTGGTTACCGGATATCACTTGGAATCGTGTGATCACTTTCCAAAGTAAACAATTCGACCCTAATGCCTGGGTATCACGAATATCTACTTAGGATAAGACCAAATGCAGTTAGAGAATTACGCACAATTCTATAACCCTTGCGCTTATAAGTGTTTAGTGTTTTCTGTCTATCTTTCATGCATGTTCAGATCTCCTATTTATAGGAGGTTACTCTTGACCGTTCCAATGGAATTATGAGTATTAATCGGCCCATTAATAGCCTCATAATTATCCCCATTACAGCCGTTAGTGGTTACATGACCAATTAAACGTGGTCATAATGATGCAGTTGTAACTGTCATTTATCAGTACTTATATCAGTACTTTCATAGTGCTTTCAGTGGTTACACTGCTTCAGTGGAAACGCCATTGCTTCAGTGTAAACACAACTTCAGTGAGATACCACTTCAGTGGAAACACCACATCAGTGGAAACACTGATCCTGCTGAAGTACTGCTTCAGTGGAAACACTGATAATCAGTGTTAACCACAACAGTACTTTCACCAAGCACTACCAATACATACCACTTTGAGTCAGGATGTTCATGGAACTTATGGGTGTACACTCCGTACCTCCTAACCCATTACAAGGTGTGAACTAATCCCACAAGTGTACTAAATTTTCCAACAGAAGACCTCTTCGTCTGATTGTGTATCTTCAGAGCTTTCGTCCACTAGCTCTCTTGGCGGTTCAGGCTTAGGAATGGAAATAGGAACAGCTTCCTTGGCGGGAACCGTCCTCTTGCATCCAGGTTTCCTCTTTGGGAACTTCCTTTGACTCTCTGTGCTTGCAGCACTTCCAGCACTTCCTCTTCTGGTTCTCCTGGTAGGTGTACCAGAAGATTTTTCATCGAGAAACCCAACTTTCTTCTCTTCCACAGCTACCAAATATCTTTTATAAGAGTAAAGCTGTTTGAGTTCATCTGAGAGAAGGAGATCCGGCAACACAGCACCTTGTTTCTTGGTTGTTGACTCTTTAAATCTGACTGTTAGAGTGGGTTCGGACAACACGTCAAGATTGTCGGGGTCATTGATTCTTTTGGGGATATCAGGGTTGTATCCAAGTGCTCTTTGGATCAGCAGTTTTATGTATCTGATATACGGAATCTTTTAGCCAAGCTTTTTGAGGAATGTCATCATGTCATCCCATATCAGAGCTTCAACTTCGATGTGCTTCATGTTGATCAGAGCCCAAAAGATTTGCAGTTCCATGAGCTTAGGATGCTCATAGCCACTGTCACGACCAGAAATAGATTTTGTGATGATGATATAAAGGGTTCTCCATGGCCGAGGAATGTTTTTAAGATCCACATGGGAATTCTTAGTGATAACTCCTAAAGATTCGTCATACCCAATATCAAGTAAAAATTGCATAACGGTCTCTTCAGTTAGTGCAGCAGAGTATTCAGTTGGTACGATTTCAGGAATGAGGAGTACAACTCTTAAATCTGCAGGTGTGATGGTGACTTGCTTGTGGTTGAGAGTCACAGTCACAGCATTCTGTCCTTTGATCTTTTGCATTGTATTCCAGAACTGTTGGATGTAGATCTCAGGAACAGTAGCAGAATAGGAGAGCATGTTCTGATAAGGATGATTCTTCAGAATATCCATAGCAATCAAGCAAGAAGATTCAGAGCAGGTGAGGGTCTCAAAGTCAACACGAAGGTTGTTCTTTCCAATCTTCATTGGATAGCCAGTTGGGAAGATATCAGCAATGGTGAGAACATTTGGTGCATCCACATTCATTTGAGCGGCCATGTCGTGATCTGAAATAACATTAGCCAAAAGAACCAACATATCGAAAGACATTATGTTAGTCAACAGATGGTTTTATTGTCTAATTATTGAATGTGCAATGTCAATGATTGTTACGAGTTCAAAGTCACTTGTATGTTCAGTAGTTCAATGACGTCGTGATAAGTTTCGTGAGTTAGTTAACTTTAAGTTTTAAATTTTATGTTATCACTTATTTAACACAACATATTAAACGTTTAAGCTTATTAGTGACATTATTGGTTTAGTGACGTTATGATTTATTTATTTACAAGTTTGCACGCGTAACAATTCATAATGAAGGTTTGATCAAGGCTTAGGCATAGAAATTGTAGCTTATGCGTAAACATGAGAAGTATAAGCGTAGACGCAAGCTTATGCGTAGGATCCTTACTTACGAGTAAGAAATATTACGCGTAGGAAAAGGGGACCTTATGCGTAAAGCTTACGCGTAGGCGTATATAAAACTTTACGCGTAAGGCTTACTCGTAAGAGTAGACCTTATGCGTAGAGGTCACTGTTTACGCATATCCTTCATAGGATACGCGTAGTCCCTTTGTAGAACCTTACGCTTAAGATTTCTCTTACGCATAACATGCTACGCATAAGGTGATCCTTATGCGTAGTTATCTAACAACCTTGATTCTGATTTTTTACGTGTAGCAAACCTGAAATAAAATCATCATAACATCAATATTAACACATACACTCATTCTATAACAGATCACGGCATGAAAACTTATCTAACAGTTTACGCGTAAAAAGTGTTACGCGTAAGACTAAACCCTAAAGTTCATGAATTACGCTTATGAAATCTAGCCATAGGATTTGCACCAAAGTTATTCTGGTAAGTCTAGAAAGCCTATAGAGTTGTTTTATCCAAGTTTTAACATCAAACAAGTCATGAATAAAAAATACCCAAACCGTATGAACATTAACCCTAAATTTCAATTCTTTCACTTTTTATGTTTCTGGGCAAGTTCTGGGCTTTAATATGATCAATTCAACCTTAAAACAACCTATTATAACAATCTTTATTACCAAAAACGTTCACATATGAAAACACCCAAACCCACGCATAAACCCTAATTTCCAAAATCCATCAATTCGTGTATTTGGGTGCATTTTGAGGATAAAAATGATATCATTGATGTAATAGAAACGTTTTGACGCAATCTTTTTAACCACAAACACACAATCTTAATCATGTGTTCATACGCATATGCGTAGAACACAAAATCAAGCATATACAACATTTTGACCGTTGGATTTATGTAAAAATCAAAACCATTGTTTGAAATCATGTAAGTAACATTAAACCACTTACGAAATTATGATCCAAAACACGGATTTGTTGAACGATTCTTAGGCGTAGGATGAGTTTGGTTGTGTAATAAATGAGATGAAATAAATGAGGTTGGTGGAGTGTTTTATTAAAAAATAACTTGAAGCTTTTGACACTTTCAGTCCCTCCACCTTTTCATTTTCATTCAAAGCCTTTTAACTTCCATTTTGGTTACCAAACGAAAGATTTTAAGAAAGAAACATGACGACACTCCCCCTCGACTTAAGAAATAATGAAAGGTTATAAATTTTAGTCCGAGGAGTGTCAGTGAACCATAAATTTGACCACCATTATTCAAGAATCAACCGGGATAGTATAACATGCAAGTACATAGTTATTTTGAAACAGTTAATTATTTATTTTCTCCCCCTCAACACTTGATCGGAAAAATACTGAATTTTGAAACAGTTGACGGAAGAAATGTATTTGCCATGTTGAAAGAAAAATATATAGAAGAATATTTTTGTTGTATTATCAGGTTTTATATTTTTATATTTTGTTTTTGAAAAATATTTACAAAAGAGAGTTTTGGTGTTTGACTGATTTTAAGACTGTTTTAAGAGTTCATCCAATTCCTCTTGAGTCAAACACCGCATACCAATCTGGTGGACCAACTCATTAAACCTAGCGGGAGGCAAGTCTTTGGTGAGAAGATCTGCCAATTGGTATTCTGTACCCACGAAGTATAATTCAACTGTACCCTGTTCCACGTGGTCCTTGATGAAATGATAGTGAAGATCGATGTGCTTTGATTTCGAGTGCTGAACTGAGTTGCACGAGATCGCAATGGCGCTCCGATTGTCGCAGTACATCGGGATTCTGTCAAATACGTAACCATAGTCTTTGAGTTGTGTTCTCATCCAGATGACTTGAGCACAACACGCCGACATGGCTACATATTCTGCTTCGGTTGATGAATGTGATGTACAATCCTGCTTCTTCGATTGCCAGGACACCAGTTTATCACCAAGAAATTGTAGTGCGCCTAAAGTACTTTTTCGTGAATCTAAACATCCTGCGTGATCAGCATCTGAAGAAGCGATTAGTTCAAAACCAGAATCCTTCGGATACCAGATCCCCAAGTTAATGGTTCCCTTGATGTATCAGAGGATTCTTTTAGCCTCATAGAGGTGGGTTTCAGTTGGTCTCGACTGATAACGGGAGCAGAGATAAACGGCAAAGACAATATCAGGTCTGCTAGCTGTTAGATACATGAGAGACCCAATAATACTTCGGTATTTTGTAGGGTCGACTAATTTCCCATGTAAATCAGCGTCTAGCTTCTTGGTATGAGTCATTGGTGTGGCATAAGTGTCACAGGTTTTCATTCCAAATTTGTTTAACAATTCAAGGGCATATTTGGACTGACTCAAGAAAATACCACGGGGTGATTGATGAACTTGCAGTCCTAGAAAGAACGTAAGTTCACCCATCATGGACATTTCAAAATTTTTCTTCATTAGTTTTGCAAAAGCGATTGAGTACTTTTTATGTGTAGACCCAAAAATGATGTCATCCACGTAAATTTGAACAATTAAGATATGTTCCCCATGATATTGTAAGGAAAATAGTAGGGTCCACCGGACCTTTGGTGAAATTATTGGCAATGAGGAAAGATGATAGCTTATCGTACCATGCCCGAGGAGCTTATTTGAGACCATACAGAGCTTTGTTCAGTTTGTAGACATGGTTAGGGAACTCGGGATCAACGAATCCTTCTGGTTGGCTGACATAAACCGTTTCTTTAAGTTGTCCATTGAGAAACGCAGTTTTGACATCCATCTGAAAGACCGTCATATTCATATGAGCCGCCTCAAGACGAGCAACCGGAGCAAATGATTCTTCAAAGTCAATACCCTCCTCCTGTCGATAACCCTTAGCCACTAGATGTGACTTGTTTCTGATTACGTTCCCATCAGCATCCAATTTGTTCTTCCAAATCCATTTGAGACCAATGACGTAGACCCCTGTTGGTTTTTCAACCAGTTCCCATACTTCAAGATGTTTGAATTGGTTGAGTTCTTCTTGCATGGATTCAATCCAGTTGTCTTTTGTCATTGCGTCTTTAATGTTTTTAGGCTCAGATTGGCAGACAGTGAGTGCATAAATGCAATGTTCACCATCTGTGTGAAGACGTTATCTCGTAACGACTGGTTGATTTGGGTTGCCAATAATATTTTCCAGAGGATGGTCTTTTGTCCATCGATGTGTAAAGGGTTGATGTTGGTATACATTGTGCAGATTTTGAGGATTCAAATAGCTTGTTGAAGATTCCGTGACATCTGGTGCAGCAGTCTCATTAGCAAACGGGTTAAAGAACGCATTTGGATCAAAATCTGCAGGTGGAGGTACTTCATTAAGACTATCATCAGCCGGTTCATCATTATTGGAAGCGGTTTGTTCAACTGTTGTGGTGGAGTCAACTGGTGGTGCTTCTTCAACCGTAGTTGTTGTAGCAGGTGTATCAGGTATAAGAGTAGTATCCGGTTGAGCAGCGGAAACAGCGGATACACCTGGAGCACGTTCATCAATATCGTCACTGAATAGCAGAGCAAATAGCCTTTCCATTTGTTGACGAGTAAGCTGAGGGCTTTGTTCAGCTGATGATGGGGTTTGAGGGAAGTTTAAGTGGTTGTGACCGGGTTCCAAGCTGTTATGCTCAGAAGCCATTTCCGTAAGTTCATTAAAATGAGCATGAATCGTTTCCATAACCTCCTTTGTTCGACGATTCCAGATTCAGAAACCTTTAGAATTATCACAATATCCAATAAAGACTCCAATGTCAGCTTTGGCTTTGAGCTTTCCAAAGTCATCACGATCATTATTCGGATAGCAAAGAGATCCAAATACATGAAAGTGTTTGAGATTCGGTTTTCTGTTGTGGAAAAGCTCGAAAGGTGTTTTGTTTTGGCGTTTTGTAATCATAGAACCGTTTTGAGTATAGCATGCAGTAGATACAGCTTCTGCCCAATAGTAATCTGGGAGTTTAGCATTGATTAACATTGTTCTTGCAGCTTCCACTAACGTTCGGTTTCTTCTTTCAACAACTCCGTTTTGTTCAGGTGTACGTGCAATAGATGTCTGATGCTGAATTCCCACTTTCTCATAAAATTAACGAAGGGTTTTGTTAACAAGTTCAGTTCCTTTGTCTGTTCTTATCTGTCTGACGGTGTTTCGGAGTTGAACCTGTATTTTTGTGAGAAAGGTTATGATCATTTGTGGAGCTTGGTCTTTGCTTCGAAGAAAGTAGACCCAAGTCCAACGTGAATGGTCATCAACAATTACTAAGATGTAGCGTTTGCCATTAATCGTTTGCACGCGCATCGGGCCACACAAATCCATGTGAAGTTGATGAAGCACATGCTGAGAGCTGTGTTCCACCTTTGAAGGAAAATGAGCACGAGTGCTTTTCCCTTGTTCACAAGCTGAGCATAAGTGATCTTTAGAATATCTGAATCATGGGAGTCCTTCAACTAGTTTGTGTCGAGCAAGGTTGGTGATGGTTTGAAAGTTTAAATGTGAGAGACGACGGTGCCATAGCCAGGATTTTGTAGATGTTGCCTTTGAAAGTAAGCAGATGGGAGATGAAGCAACCATGTCTTGCATAAAGATAGTGTAGAGACTAGAATTACGCGAGCCAGACATAAGGTCGTTTCCTTGTAGATCACGAATGAAACAAGATTTCTCCCTGAAAGCAACCTCCAAATCTCCATCACAGAACTGGCCTACTGAAAACAGATTGTGACCGAGGCCTTCTACATAATAAACCCTACTAATTTCGATGTTCCCATTGATATAATCTCCGTAGCCCATGATAGCTGCGAAGTGATCATTCCCGAATCTGACAGTGCCAATGAACTTTGCAATAAAGTTTGATAACAGTTTAAGGTTGCCTGTCATATGTCGGGAACATCCGCTATCAACAATCCAGAGAATGATCTGTATCACCTGCATTACACACAGACGACACAGATGGAATAGAAGTAGATGTGGAACCCGAAATTTTAGAGGGTTCCGGAGCAGTTATAGTAGACATACACACATCAATAACTTTAGGCATCCATTTAAATCCTAGTGTGTTATATATCCATTTCTGCCATCTCCAACTAGTATTTGCTTTATTCTTAGTGAATGCACTAGGTGGTACTACATTCCTAGGAGGTGAAACTGGAGCTACAGGGACAGCAATACGATTCTTAGAATCTAAAGAGGGCGGTCTATCAAGCACAGACTTAGAAGGATTAGTGGGCCTAGAGGTATTTCGATTCTTAGGATTCCTTAAACGAGAGATAATAGTTTTAGCAACACATTTGTCATGACAATCAGAATTCATACTTTTACGGCAAATAACACAAGATGCATCAGACTGAATATCAAAAGTACTTAAAGTTTTAGCATTCGTTACATCACTTTTTCTATTACATTTGTCAGACGCAATATCTAAAGTGGGAGCAATGTGAGTCTTATTCATAGTCCTAGGGTGTTCTTCTACTTCAGCATTCTTTATTGTTCTTTTCTTTGGTCGCAACTTCCTATTCTTCCTTGTATTGCTCCTAGGCTGTGAAGTGCGGACGTTTGGAAAAGAGGCAACTATTCCTGTTTCAGTAGAAGGAAGCACGTTAGCAACTTGTGATTTGGCAGTAGGGATTCTAGGTTCACGATTACTAAGTGTTACTGGTGCTATTCTCTTAATCATGGTAGGCGGAAGTTGTTCATACTTTCCTAACATTTCTTTTAACTTAAAGATAGTGTGCACCAATTCTTGATTTTCAGAACGAAGATTTCCCGAAAAATTCATGACTTCCTTAGTGTGTGCAAGAAAATGATCAAGCTCGTTTGATGCTTCATCACGAGTCTTTTTAAGTAAATCAAATATGACACCATATTCCTGTTTAACTTTTACAATTTCTTGTTCATATTTTGAGATTTGACATTTTAAAGACACGTTTTGATCATCCAGTTGCTCAAATTTTGGATTAAACGTTTTGGATTGCAACTGGTTGATTTTGTTTTGCAAAGCAAGTTCACGATTTTGACAATCTTTTTGACACCATTGAAGACGACGTTTTGCATTTGAAAGCTCGTTAATCAATCGTTCATTTTCAGCTTTTAAAGATTCGATCTGATGCACATTATCATAATACTCAACAGTTACAACATTATCAACAGTATCAGCAGAGATATAATCAGATGCATATGACAAAGAATTCAATAACACAGCATTATGGACATCAGCACAGATAACATCTTCCAAGAGTCGATCAACATCTTTTCTCAACATTTTCTTTTTACGTTTAGTATTAGAAATAGATGTTTCTGTTTTCTTGAAAACGACTTTCATCAATCCAAGTTCCTTATGAAAGTCCCGTTCCCAAGACAATGCACAATTTTTCAAATTTTTAACATTTGGTAAAAGATTTTTCTGAAAAAAGTCTCGTTGTTCTCGCGCTAGAGGCGATTGAAAATGTTGAACTTTGATTTCAGAATGATATTTTATCTCATGTTGAAAAGTTTTGAGGTCAGCCATGAAAAGGTCAAAATATCTAAGAATTTTGCGATTTTCAGGTTGTGAGTTAACTTCACTGATGGAAGGTAAAGGACCATAAGTTTGTGCATAATCTGGTTTGGGATTAACATTAGAAGACTCAGACGTTTTTATGATAATCCTTGGTGTGTTAGAAGAATCCGTTAGTGTGACGAAAGTGACCGCTTTTGAATGGTTATGAGGTTTGTTATAAACAACAGTTGCTAATTTGGATCGACTCTCGTTTTCTGCATCTAATTCCTCTTGACGATGATATTCAACAACACTCATAACAGAATTATCAATTTTATATTCTGCACTGGAAACTTCAGGATTTGGTTTGAATGCTTTGGTTGAAATCTTAGGTTTGTAATCAGCAAGATTCGGTCCATATCCATTTGGATTGGGTTTTAAAGTAAAATTTTCAATAGCTGTGACCGACTCACCATGTTTGTAAACAACAGTTTTAAACTCTTTTAGTTTGTTTTGCAAGACGATAATTTCTTCAAGATGATCATCTATTCGTTTCGTTGAATGCTTTTTGTATGCAGAGAACTGTTTTTGACAAGTTAATAACTCAGCCTTAGCTTTTTGATTTTCCAAGGTGAGAGCGTTAATTTGCTTTTATGTTCATGTTTCAGTTGTTCTATTTCAGACAACAAAGCATTCTTCGAATCGGCTAGATCATGCATCTGTGTCTCTAAATATTTTTCGTTTTGATGAGATTTAGCAAAGGCGGCTTCAAAACCTTTTTCACGTTTTTCTTGAGTTTTAAAAAAGTTGAGTTACTTTTGTAAACATTCAAAATCCTTGGTTAACAGTGCATTTTTACTTTTCAAGTCCTGATTTACTGCATGACATTCTTCCACTATGGATTGTTGGTCTTTTATTAAACGAGCAAAATCTGGATGAGGCAAAAGTTCGGCGTGTTCAACGTGAGACACAACTTGATCATTATTTAGATCCTCAAGTATAACCACGGAGTCAATTTGATTATCAATGGAAACCATAAGGTCATCTTGATCGTCAAATGTAACTACGGGGTCTAATTGAAAATCGTCTGAATGAGATGTGGATGACTCATTTTGAACATTCTGAGCCTTGCCGGATTCAGATGTTGGCGGAGATATTAGATCAGAGATAAATATGGTTTGTTCGGGTATCTGAGACAAGCCATCAGTGTCATACACTGGGCCTGTGTCACTCATGTGTAACTCATGCATATTAGCCATCATCATAACAGCTGCATTGGCCTGCAAGTCCTCCATATCATCATCTGAGTCTGCATCTGCCATAAAACTCTATTCTTTGTCTGTGAGAGTTCCACCAGCTTCATCCTTAAGAGCCAAAAGAAGAGCCTCTTTGTGATAAGCACTGCCCCTAGTCCTCGGCTTTGGGCATGCATTAGCCAGGTGTCCCTTCTCATTGCAGTTGTAGCATCGAAGACCATTCAACCCATTCTGAGCATTTCCCTGTTCCACCACTTGAGCTCTGTTGTTATTCCTACCCACAGCATTAAACCCTTGACCACCGCCCATCTGACGACCATAACCACGATTCTGAACTTTAACTCGTCCATTGTTCACAACAGCCTGATTCCTTGTGTTAGATGAGGAACGAATACGATTGTTGGATTTGTTGGTATAATGGCTAAAAGCATTAGCAATCATAACAAATCCTTGTTGCAATGCTTCGAACGGATCAGATTCCTCATTAGCATCACTGAAAAGTGCTTGAGCATTGTTGTTGTTGTATGGAACCAATTGAGTTTGTTGAGATTGTTGCTGTGAAGGATCATATGGTGTGATTGTAGCAGTTGGTTGAGTTGTTGGTTGAGGAGGATAACTGTTTTGAGCATACAAGACAAGTTGTTGATTTTCCGGATGTGACGGTGACGAATTTGAGCACGGAGAATCCTATCCCTATCAACTTCCTTTTCATGAGGCTTCAAGTAATCGTACAACAATCCGTATGTAGAATGATGCATGTTCTTCGATTGACAGAGAAAAATGACATACTTCTCCCATTCAGGACCAAGACTACTCAGGAACTTAGTATTAACTACAATTCTTGGCATGATGATGTTGTGTTTATCCAAATCATTTATGATGTCTGAGAATCGATGATGATAAGACTCTAGTGTCTCTCCAGGTTCAATCAAGAAGTGTTCATAAGCCAAGTAAATTTTGGATTCCATATCCTCCTGATTGAGTGCAGATCCTTCCATAAGTAGATGAATGTGTTCCCACATTGCCTTTGCAGTCTTTTGAGCATCAACACTTCGAAGAATTGGGTTTGGTAATCCTAAAAGGATATATTGCATTGCAAGCTCATCAGCTTCATAGTGTAGAAGTTCTTCTGGATTCAGGTCTGCAACAGTAGCAATGTTTGATTGTTTATCTCTTGGTGGATTAGCATTTGGATCTCCAGGTACAATGACAGTAGGCATCTGAAATGGACCTTCCAAGATAACCTTCTTTAAGAACTTTCCATGTGGCTTCTTCAGATCACAAAATCTAAAGAACCTAATCACCCATTGATCGTAGTTTCCTGGAGTGAGCATTGGAGGTCTATCAAGTGATCCAGCCTCATGAATTGATTGTTGGCTGCTTAAAGCTTCACACATCTTTGCAAACCAAGTGGGTTCCTTCATAGTGTTCCTTGATGGATGTTGATTGAAATCGTTTGTGTAGGGTTGAACTTGAAGACTTGGTGGTGGTTGAACCATTTGAGGTTGTGGAATTGCTGCAAGTTGTGGAGTATGTTGTTGATTAAATTATTGTTGATAAATTACTTGTTGTTGATTCCATTGTTGATGTTGTGGACTTAATTGTTGTTGTCGTTGAGTATAAGTGTAAGGGAAATAGTTAGAGTATGGTGGTTGTGACATGTTGAAACACTTGTGTTATAAAATGGATCTTTGTAGTCGAATGAACCTTTGTTGATGAAGTATCCTTAGGCGTAGAAATCACAATAAACCAAGTAGCACTTATGCGTAAAAACACCAAAGTTACGCGTAACAGCAAGAGTTACGCGTAGGTTTAGCTTACGCGTAAGAAAGGAAAAAACACTAAAGTTAAGCATAAAACAAGAAGTTAGGCGTAGAACACTTAGGCGTAGGATTACCTTATGCGTAAGACAAAGCTTAGGCGTAAGATAAATCTTATGCGTAGAAGTTTCTACGCGTAAGCTTATGCTTATGCGTAATTTTAGGGTTTTGCCCAAATGATCTTTTACACTATCACCGTGCAAAAGATATCCAAAGTCGACGTATTTTCAGGCTTATCCAAGCAAGAAAACACGGAGTAAACCACGAAATTGAAGATCAAACCAAGGAATAAGTTACGCGTAAGTTTAGGGTTTTGATACGCGTAGACTTACTCGTAAAAATGACTTTTGCCCAAAGATGTTTCTAAACCAGATTTTTGTGATGAAATAGCTTCAATATCACCAAAATAACACAAAAGTGTGAAACTTGATGATCCAAAGCCTCTAAAATGGTTACGCGTAGAACGAAACCCTCGTACCAAAACTAGCTTAAAAAACGATGATCCACGCGTAAAGTTTGAAACTTTTTGCCAAAAACAGTTATTTTAACACCTTAAAACGTTGAAAGGACAAGAATCTTGGATTCAAAAGTGTAAAAAATGTGTTTTTAAGCGAACCAAAGTATCAACAATGAACCGTATGTTCTACGCGTAGGACCAAAACCCACTTCAAGAACAATACGTTCACCCAACTATTTGGCAATTGATACCACTGTTAGGTCACTAGTATTACAACACAAGCATCAATGAAAGAAATAGAGAAGAGATAGAGGTCGGTTGAACAACACACACACACACACGTATGAACCTATGAAAGGTTAGGCGTAGAGAGTGAATGAAAAATGAATTGAACAACCAACCCTCAAGTGAGGGTTATTACAAGGTATTTATAGGAAGGGGAGCTAGGGCACCACTCCTACTCCCTTCTTTTCCTTAATGGACATGGGCCTAAGCTCATGGGCCTTCTACATAAGCTTAAGGCTAATAACAAACATAAAGGCCATAATTAAGCTAACTATTACATGTGAATCACTAACACTTGAATTAGGTTTAGGAGTGATTCCAACATAATGGCTCTCCAAGGTTGATACATGTTGCCGGTAATGATATCAGAAACCCTTGTTACGTTAACTTAATAACCCAACTCATTGAGAAAATCTATAAGTTCTTTAGCAGTAGGTGGAGGGACAGATTGTTTTGCAGGGTCACATGGTGTGATTCCTAGGGCCTTACTGTGAATATCAGAGGTGATTTCATACTTTTTATCATCAAGCTCACAAGAGTAGGTGGCTGTGATCTTGTCCCATGTGACGGTGTTCCAAAATTGTTGTATGTAGATGGAAGGGATCGTGCATTGCTTGGTCAAGGCACTAAAGAAGTTAGTGTTTTTCAGGATATCAATGGCAATCCTGAAGATTGGATTTGGTTGTGTTCTATCCATGTCCACATAGTAGTTGCTTTTGCCTATCTCAACCCATTTATCTTCTGCAAGAATTTCCTTGTCTGTAAGAACTGTGGGTAGAGTAGAAGTAGCAAGATTCTCGGAAGAGGTTGTGTCTGCCATTTAAATTATGTAGAATCACACATACAACAACAGTATTCGAGAGCATGTTAGGTTAGACATGGTTAGCTAATCAACTTTAATGCAATCTCATGACATAAGCACAATGAGTAGCATACATGACAGATTAAATAGAAGCAGATTGATATACTCAGAGAATAGGTTAAGTTGCTTTAGTAATTCTTAGAGTAACACATCAATTTGACAAGGTTTTCTAGAGACAAGTTGCTTATGCTTAATTGTTAAAAACAAATTGCTTTAATAGTTCAAAAGAGACAAATTGGTTTAATCAGGATTTCATGAGACAAGTCGCTATAATGGAAGTGTTATAACAAGTCGCTTAATCAATTTGTCAAGACAAGTCGCTTCAAGAGAAACCAGAGACAAGTCGCTTTTACAAAAGTGTTATAGCAAGTCACTTTGATCAATTTGTCAAGACAAATCGCTTCAAATAAAACCAGAGACAAGTCGCTTTCATAAAAATGTTAAAGCAAATCTCTTTAATCAACTTGTTAAGACAAGTCGCTATAAGAAAAACCAGTGACAAATCGCCTTTTTGAAAATATTTTAGCAAGTCGATTCAGACAACTTGTCAAGACAAGTCGCCTTTTGAAAAGACAAGGATAAGTCGCTACCAAACAGTAGCTACTAGTATCAATCAATTGTATAACAAGTCGCTATCATGAATATCTAAAACATTGACAACTCGCCATCAAGATTATATAAGACAAATCGCCACCAAGAACAACATGCTGTATGAAAAGTCGCCAACAAGAACATGTATAGACATATCCAACTCACACTTATCACACAAGCAAATGAAACATCAGGTATGACCAAAAGCACTACAACGATCAAATACAACCACGACACAAGCATAACCATAAACATATGTTAGGTCACAAGTTTTACAACACAAGCTTATAAGAGAAGAGATGAAGGCGGATGAACAAGCTAAACACACATACACGCATAAACAATGATACGGTTAAGAATAAGAGTGAATGAGAGAATAACTTGAACAACCAACCCTCAAATGAGGGTTTACAATAGTTTATATAGGCAAGGAGCTAGGGCAACACTCCCTCTCCTTCCCTATTCCTTATTGGGCTTGGGCCTCAGCTTATGGGCCTTCTACATAAGCTGGACCTTAAACAAACATAAAGGCCATAATAAAGCTACCTATTACATATGAAATATAAATACTTGAAATACTGTTTAGGAGTGATTCCAACAATCTCCCCCTCAAGTATATATGAATAACGGTGAAGGCGTTGATGTAATAGTAGCTGTGACGTCTTCTGACATTCTTCTTTCTTGTGAGAGGAATTGCCTTGGTTCGAACAATCTCTCCAGTGTAGAGAGATAGTTATCTTTGTGCGGTTTTGCTTTGACGTCATCATTAACTTTGTTCTTTGATTTATTGTTCTTTGTGGTGAAGGTGATAGTATGTTGTTGTCTGCATCAGTCTGCCTCAGGTCTGCTTCGCTGCTCCAGTGTCTCCACGTCATTCTTCAACATGCTCACACGCTCTTTGACGGTGAAAATCAAAACTGATGAAGTTCTTTAAGTCTTTAACTTTGTAGATTCTTTGGTTTGACGAAGAATCATTCTGACTGTTGTGTTGCATTTGAATAGAACTTCCATTAGTGTTGATGTTGGCGTGAGCATGAGAAGAATCAGCACGATCATCCCGCTCCGGAGCCTCCATAAGAAGAAAACATTTCAAACGGTTAGTAATAAGCGGTTTCCGGCACTTACAAGTTTGAACTTCGAGAGTGTCAACAGCATAGTGTGAAGACACAACTCTAATTCTTACAAAGGCCGTTCCTGAACTGGAGTCCCACAAGTGAGATAACGCGATGTACCGAAGTACATCTACAGTTCAGATGAGTCGCTGAGGTACACCGAAGCATCACCTCACGACTGTAGACCGTTTGAGACACACTCCGCGTAATCCACGGGGAGTTACCGAAGCGACCTGCTGTCAGGGCTGTTTGATGTTGACCCTGGCAGGAGTTTCCATTCAATCACTGAGGATCACAGATGTGAACCTCTCATAAATGTTCTCGACAGATTGCTAAGATCTGTGAAGGACTCGATATGAACCATTGAATCACTGAAGATCTTATTGTTGATCAACGAGTGATTAAAATGTCAAGTGTTCCTAAGAGATCTTTTGATGAATCTCGTGGCTCTAGACTCAATAGTGCGTTTTGGTTTTCCTGAGCGGAGACTAGGGAGAGGGTCTCCTTCTTCAATACCAGCGATCTCTAAGAGAAAGCCAATAGTTTACGTAGGGTTCCCTGTGAGAATGAAACAAGCTTCTGTTGAGAGAAACTTGAGTGGCTAAGAAGGTTTAGTGCATGCGTCACTGGGTCCATGACGACTTTTAATCTTCAATACCGGTGTCACTAAGTGACAACCAGTAGCATATGAATTGAACCCGGTGTCTGCCCTAAGTTGAATAATCTGGAGGGCTATTTCTTTTCACCCTTTACTTTACATTTCTTTTTGATTCTTCAACTCCTTCTTTCTCCGATTCTCATTTTCTCCTTTTTATAATCATTCCTAAGGACTTCTAACACTAACTAATGGTAGTGTCCTTGGGTAGATCCCTCCGGCTCTGGCGGATCATAGGACGGTTATTCCTAACCTTAGTCACCTTATAACTCCATGACTAACCTATGTTTGCCATTAAAACCACTGTAAGTTAAAATATCTCTCAAAGGGTTTGTTAATGAAAAACATGTTTGAACCACTGTAAGAGATGATATTTTGCATAAATACTCCCCCTCCACATGTGCTTAATAGTTTTAAAGGTTAAATGCACAGTGAGGAAAGAGCGCGCACTTTTTGAATTGATTCACTGAAGATAGACAATCTCCCGCGAGACACGGTTACGTTGAATAGTTAAAGAGATACATTGTCAGCTTTTAGGTGACAACTAGCTCTAATAACTATCTTGAAGGTGTAGACAAACCTCGAAAGGTTGTCATACCCGTCAGAGTTCATGTCTATCAAGAGTTTCACGAATGGTACTTTCTACTTGGACAAGTCCTTTGCGAGACACGTTTACATCACTAGCGAACTAGCTTGAAATTATTACCCGTCCAGGACAAGTCTTTTCGAGTTACAGACAGTTAAGGATCGTCAATTCATTGGTTAAGTCTTTGCACACGAGAAAGCCAAGGGGCTTGCACATGTTGCTTTACAAAACATATTTCTTATCACACAATTTTCTCCCCCTCAAAAATGGCATATAAGAATGTTATTTTTGTACGGTTGAGAATAAATATGACCATTTTGAGTGTTGCGGGAAGAGTGACCACTGTGAACAATTTGTGAACAAAATTTTAATTCAAATACTCCCCCTCAACAAGTGATAAAAACGGTTGAGGTTTTAAAATCATATGGGGAAGTACTTGTCTTTTTGAGCAAAACCTTGAAATAATGAAAGGTTTGATAGGTTTTACTCAAAAATAAGAAGCTTTCGCTCCTTTTATCAGGATTGTGGCACTGATGCGTACCACAGGGTCCTTTCTTGACCATTACGGGTTGTACACTGTTATGTGTGCACAAGCCATTCACATATATAAACATTCATCCAAAATCATATGAAGGAAACACATCAAGGGGTACCAGGAAGTGCAGTGATGTCTCCGGGAGTGCACACAGGGCGTTGAAAGCCGGTGATGTTTATCCTGGGTCTACCACCAACATAGCTCTCCAGGCGTCTGAACTGATCCCTTCTGAACAACCGTTCATCAATGACAAGTGTGGAGAACCATTCAAATTCAGCAGTTGTATCGTCATCTAGCCATGATACGACATCTGGCTGAGTCGTCTTTTTCTTGCTTTTAGAAGGTCTTGATGATGATACGGGTTTCTTCACTTGTTTGGGAGAGGAGGGTTGTTGTTGGGACTCACGGACCTCTTCATCGTCACCACCCGTATACTCAAAGTGATCCAGTTTTCTGAGTCAAGGGTGGTAACTCGGAATCGTCCCGAGGTTTATCAGTGGAAGACTGTGGTGGAGAAGACTTTTGTTGTGCAGGAATTGGTTTTGGAGGAGGTGGCATCGAGGAGGATTCACCAGACATTTTTTGACGTTTAGCCTCGTCAGTCTTATCCTTATCCTGATCATCATCGTCTCTATGACGTTTAGGCCTCTCAGCTTCTTCACGGCATGCAGAATTAAGTTGGAATGCCAGCAATGCTTCTAACAGTTTGCTTTCATGAGAGGCAAGCATTGCAGAACGTTTAGACAGTTGTGCGACCAGTCGATCAACTAATTCAGCGTCTGAGAAGATTTTGGGATCAACAGGATTGATGCTGACATACATCGGTGTTGACTTCATCGCCTGTTTGGCTAGATGCAACAGGTTTGGATAGAGTTGTCTGGTAAACATTTCCTGTGTAAGTCTAGGAACGTTGTCATGAAGGTACCTGTTTGTGTAACCTTCAATCATTTCGTTTAGTTGCTCACGGCGATGACTCTTCATGAATTCCTGCACAAACTTCCTTTCCTTGTTCCTCTTTTCGTTGTCTCTATATATATGCTGTATGTTATCAGCGAGGAAATTTAGCTTCTTGTTAAGAGCGTTTTTCTTTCTGACTTCCTTGACAGCTTTTTGAATCCGTTCATGAGCTTGAGAAACCCAAGATTTTGGTTTCTTCACGGATTTGGATGAGGATTTTGTTGATTTCGTTGATGGTGGTGGTGAGGAGTGAGATGAAGAATCTGATGATGATGGAATGTGAGGAGACTCTGGGTCCTTTGGTGGTTCAGAAGTTTCCTTCTGTGTACGTGTGGGACTATCCAGAAGCAGCTTGTCATAATCATCATCTGTATCTTTTTCAGACTTCTCAGTTTTCAGCTTCTCAGACTCAATAGTGTCTTTCACAGGCTGTTCTTGTTGCAAAAGGGTGGTGGTACCAGCTCCCTTATCGGGTTGATTAACCGCATCAGGAGATGGATCGGAGGGAGCAGCACTACTAGTTCCTCCGGGTCCACCCATTTGCTCATTAGCAAATTTTTCAGCTTTGTGTTCATGTCTAAGTTGATGCAATTTCTTTCTGTAAGCTGTCTCTAGTGGTTCTCCTTCACTTTCTGAGCTTTCAGCATCATAAGGTACAAGTACCGGAGTCTTTCCTTTATCCTTATCATCTTGAGGACTTGGAGGTTTCTGTACTTTTGGAGTGTCGGACACATCCTTTGCAGTTTCAGAGACGAGAACCTCCTCATCTGTATCTGTATCGTCAGAACTTACGTCCTCAAGCTGTTGTTTCGGTTCAGGTTTGGGTTTAGGAATGGGAGTAGCTTCCTGTACGGGAACAAACCGTTTTCTCGGAGGGTTTCGTTTGGGAAACTTCCTTTGTGACTCTGAACTTGTAACACTTCCAGCATTTCCTCTTCTAGTTCTCCGAGTAGGTGTACCAGAAGATTTTTCGTCGAGGTGACCAACCTTGCCTTGTCTTACTGCTTCCAGATACCTGTTGTACGTTTCGAGCTTTCTGACATCTTCAGTTAGCAGGTAATCTGGTAACACCGCGCCCTGTTTCTTTGTAGACGATTCCTTCATTCTGATGGTCAGAATAGGTTCAGTCAACATGTCGTGATTGTCAGGGTCATTGAGCCTCTTGGGAATAACAGAATGTAGTCCAAGTGCTCTCTGGATCAACAATTTGGTATATCTGATTTAGGGAATCTTTGAGCCAAGTTTGTTAAGAAATGACATCATGTCATCCCAAATCAGAGCTTCAATGGCGATGTGTTTCATGTTGACAAATGCCCAAAATATTTGCAGTTCTATGAGCTTAGGATGCTCATAGCCGCTATCACGACCAGAAATAGACTTGGTGATGATCATGTAGAGCGTTCTCCAAGGTTGAGGAATACTCTTGAGCTCTACGTGAGAGTGTTTGGTGATTACTCCTGTAGCCTCATCATAACCGATATCGATTAAGAATTGGAGAGTGAGCTCTTCAGTAGGTGTGGCATAAAGTTTGTCTGGTTCGACTTCAGGAATTAAGAGAACAGCTCTTAAGTCTGCAGGTGTGATGGTGATTCTTTTGTGATTCAGAGTCACTGTCACTGCAGTCCTTCCTTTGACCCTTTCCATGGTGTTCCAGAATTGTTGGATATAGATCTCAGGAACTGTTGCAGAATGTGTGAGCATGTTCTGATATGGATGAGACCTCAGAATGTCAATAGCGATTAAGCATGAAGACTCAGAGCAAGTGAGAGTGCTGAAGTCAACTCGGAGATTATTCTTTCCAATCTTCATTGGATAGCCATGAGGATAGATATCAGCAATGGAGAGAACATTTGGTGCATCCATGTTTGGTTGAGCAGCCATGTCGTGATCTGAAATAATATTAGCCAAAAGAACCAACATATCGAAAGACATAATGTTAGTCAACAGAAGGTCTTATTGTCTAGTTATTTAATGTACAACGTCAATGATTGTTACGAGTCCTAAGTCACTTGTATGTCCAATAGTCTAATGACGTCGTGAAATGTTTCGTGAGTTAGTTAACTTTAAGTTTTAAAGCTTATGTTATCACTTATTGTTCACAACATATCAAACGTTTTGGTTTATTAGTGACATTATTGGATTCGTGACGTTATGATAAGTTTATTAACAAGTTTTGTACACGTAACAATTCATAATGAAGGTCAAAAATGGCTTAAGCGTAGGATTGACAAAGTTACGCGTAAACAGTCGTGACATACGCGTAGGTGAAAGCTTATGCGTAGGATCCTATCTTACGCGTAAGAAATGTTACGCGTAGGAAAAAAGGGACCTTACGCGTAGAGCTTACGCGTAGGCGTATATGAACCTTACGCGTAAGGCTTACTCGTAAGAGTAGACCTTATGCGTAGAGGTCACTGTTTACGCATATCCTTCACAGGATACGCGTAGTCCCACTGTAGAACCTTAAGCGTAGAAGCTACGCGTAAGACAAGTCTTACGCATAACCAGCTACGCGTAAGGTAATCCTTATGCGTAGATAATCAAATGACCTTGATTCTGAATTCTAAGCGTAGCAATCCTGAAATAAATTTATCAAATCATCAATATTAACACATACAAACATTTTATCATCAGATCATGGCAATAACATTTGTTACACAGTTATGCGTAGAATTGCATACGCGTAGACTAAACCCTAGATCTACGCGTATGGATTCTAGCCATAGATTAAGCACCATTTTAATTCTGGTAGTTCAAGAGTGTTGGCATAGTCATTAGGCCAAGTTATAACATCCAAATTGTTGTGAATCAAGAATACCCAAAGTTTATAAGCTTTAAACCCTAGTTTCGAATTGATGATCAATTCATGTTTCTGGGTGGTTATAGACTATGGAAATCATCAATTCAACAACACAAAAACATAACCCAACAGTCTTTAAGACCAAAACACATCTCATTTGAAAATACCCAAATCAACTTATGAACCCTAATTTTCAAAACTTATCAATTAGTGAATCTGGGTGGATTTTGAAGGTTAATAAAGTATCATTGATGTATTATGAACATTTAGGCACAATCATTTCACCCCAAATACTCACGTATTGATTGTGTGTTCTTACGCATAAGCGTAGAAGACAAAATCACGCGTAGAACATGTTTTAACCGTAGGATTTACTTGATATTCAAAACCATTTTTCAAAAACATGATCCAAACACAGAAACACTTACTAGATGATGATCTGAAACACGGATTTCTTGAGTTAATCTTAGGCGTAGATTTTAGGTTTAGTAATAAATGTGAGTGAAAGTTAGGTGGAGGATATATTTATTCAATATATTTTTGAGGTTTTGACAGTTTTGGTCCCTTCACCTTTTCCTTTTTTTTTCATCCAAAGCTTTTTAACTTCCATTTTGGTTACCAAATGAAGATTTTTGGGAAAGAAACTTGACGACACTCCCCCTCGACTTGAGAGAATAATGAAAGGTTCTTGATTAAAGTCCGAGGAGTGTCTTTGAATCAGAAAATTTGCCACCATTTGTAAAAGAATCAACCGAGATGTGATAACATGCAAGTACACAGATGTTTTGAAACAGTTAATGGATTATTTTCTCCCCCTCAACACTTGATCGAAAAAATACTGAATTTTGAAAGATTAAAGTGTTGACGGAAGAGATGTACTTGCCATGTTGAAAGAAATATAGATTAGAAGAATGTTTTTGTTGTTTTATCTGATTTTATATTTTTGTATTTTGTTTTTGAAAGATTTTATTTATTTACAAAAGAGGTTTTGGTGTTTGACAGGTTTTTAAGACTGTTTTAAGAGGTCATCCAATTCCTCTTGAGTCAAACACCTCATACCAATTCGGTGGACCAGCTCATTAAACCTGGCGGGAGGCAAGGCTTTGGTGAGCAGATCTGCCAATTGGTATTCAGTACCCACAAAGTATAGTGCAACGGTACCCTGTTCTACGTGGTCCTTGATGAAATGATAGCGTAGATCGATGTGCTTTGATTTCGAGTGCTGAACTGAGTTGCACGAGATTGCAATGGCACTCCGATTGTCGCAGTACATCGGGATTCTGTCAAATACATAACCATAGTCTTTGAGTTGTGTTCTCATCCAAATGACTTGAGCACAACACGCGGACATGGCTACATATTCTGCTTCAGTTGATGACAGCGATGTACAATCCTGCTTCTTTGATTGCCAAGACACCAGTTTATCACCGAGAAATTGTAGAGCTCCTGAAGTACTTTTCCTTGAGTCTAAACATCCTGCGTGATCAGCGTCTGAAAAAGCGATTAGTTCAAAACCAGAATCCTTCGGATACCAGATCCCCAAATTAATGGTTCCCTTGATGTATCGGAGGATTCTTTTAGCCTCAGAGAGGTGGGTTTCAGTTGGTCGCGACTGATAACGGGAGCATAGATAAACGGCAAAGACAGTATCAGGTCTGCTAGCTGTTAGATACATGAGAGACCCAATAATACTTCGGTATTTGGTAGGGTCAACCAGTTTCCCATGTAAATCAGCATCTAATTTCTTGGTATGAGCCATTGGTGTGGCATAAGTATCACAGGTATTCATTCCAAATTTGTTTAACAATTCAAGGGCATATTTGGACTGACTCAGAAAAATACCACGGGGTGATTGATGAACTTGCAGTCCTAGAAAGAACGTAAGTTCACCCATCATGGACATTTCAAAATTTTTCTTCATGAGTTTTGCAAAAGCGATTGAAAACTTTTTATGTGTTGACCCAAAAATGATGTCATCCACGTAAATTTGAACAATTAAGATGTGTGCCCCGTGATATTGTATGAAAAGAGTTGGGTCAACCGAGCCTTTGGTGAAATTATTGGCAATGAGGAAAGATGATAGCTTATCGTACCATGCCCGAGGGGCTTGTTTGAGACCATAAAGATCTTTGTTGAGTTTGTAGACATGGTTCGGGAACTCAGGATCAACGAATCCATCTGGTTGGCTGACATAGACTGTTTCTTTAAGTTGTCCATTGAGAAACGCCGTTTTGACATCCATCTGATAGACCGTCATGTTCATATGAGCAGCGAACGCGAGAAATATCCGAACAGCCTCAAGACGTGCAACTGGAGCAAAAGATTCTTCAAAGTCTATCCCTTCTTCCTGACGATAACCCTTAGCAACTAGTCGTGATTTGTTTCGGATGACATTCCCTTCAGCATCCAATTTGTTTTTCCAAATCCATTTTAGACCAATGACGTAGACCCCTGTTGGTCTTTCAACCAGTTCCCATACTTCAAGACGTTTGAATTGGTTGAGTTCTTCTTGCATGGATTCAATCCAGTTGTCTTTTGTCATTGCATCCTTAATGTTTTTAGGTTCAGATTGGCAGACAGTTAGTGCATAAATGCAATGTTCACCGTCTGAGTGAAGACGTTGTCTCGTAACGACTGGTTGGTTTGGGTTGCCAATGATGTTAGCCAGAGGATGGTCTTTTGTCCATCTATGTGTAGAGGGTTGATGTTGATATACATTGTGCAGATTCTGAGGATTCAAATGGTTTGTTGAAGATTCCGCGACATCTGGTGCAGCAGTCTCATTTGCAAACGGGTTGAAGAACGCATTTGGATCAAAATCTGCGGGTGGGGGTACTTCATTCAGAATATCATCAGCTGGTTCATCATTGTTGGAAGCGGTGTGTTCAACTGTTGTGTTGGAGTCAATTGGTGTAGGTGCATCTTCAACAGTAGTTGTTGTAGCAGGTGTATCAGGTATAGGAATATTATCAGGTTGTGCAGCGGAAACAGCTGATACACCAGGAGCACGTTCATCAATATCGTCACAGAACAGAGGAGCAAATAACATTTCCATTTGTTGACGAGTTAGCTGAGGGCTTTCTTCAGCTGATGATGGGGGTTGAGGGAAGTTTAAACGGTTGTGACCGGGTTCTAAGCTGTTATACTCAGAAGCCATTTCCGTGAGTTCATCGAAATGAGCATGAATCGTTTCCATTACCTCCTTAGTTCGACGATTCCAGATTCGGAAACCTTTAGAATTGTCACAGTATCCAATAAAGACTCCAATATCAGCTTTTGCTTTGAGTTTTCCAAAATCATCACGATCATTATTCGGATAGCAAAGGGATCCAAATACATGAAAGTGTTTGAGGTTTGGTTTATAGTTGTGGACAAGCTCAAAAGGTGTTTTGTTGTGGCGTTTAGTGATTATAGAACGGTTTTGAGTATAGCATGCAGTAGATACAGCTTCTGCCCATAAGTAATCTGGAAGTTTAGCATTGATCAACATTGTTCTTGCAGCTTCCACTAACGTTCGGTTTCGTCTTTCAACAACTCCGTTTTGTTCAGGTGTCCGTGCAATAGATGTTTGATGCTGAATTCCCACTTTCTCATAAAATTCACGAAGGGTTTTGTTAACAAATTCAGTTCCTTTGTCTGTTCTGATGATTCTTACGGTATTGCGGAGCTGAACCTGTATCTTTGTGAGAAAGGTGATGATCATTTGTGGAGCTTGGTCTTTGCTACGAAGAAAATAGACCCAAGTCCATCGAGAGTAGTCATCAACAATTACTAAGATGTAGCGTTTGCCATTGATCGTTTGCACGCGCATCGGGCCACACAAATCCATGTGAAGAAGATGAAGCACATGCTGGGAGCTGTGTTCCATCTTTGAAGGAAAATGAGCACGAGTGCTTTTCCCTTGTTCACATGCTGAGCAAAGGTGATCTTTTGAATACCGGAATCGTGGGAGTCCTTCAACTAGTTTGTGTCGAGCAAGATTGGTGATGGTTTGAAAGTTTAGATGTGAGAGACGACGGTGCCATAGCCAAGATTTTGTTGATGTTGCCTTTGAAAGTAAGCAGATGGGAGATGAAGCAACCATGTCTTTCATAGAGATAGTGTAGAGACTAGAATTACGCGAGCCAGACATAAGGTCGTTTCCTTGTAGATCACGAATGAAACAAGTTTTCTCCCTGAAAGCAACCTCCAAATCTCCATCACAAAATTGACCTACTGAAAACAGATTGTGACCGAGGCCTTCCACATAGTAAACCCTGCTGATTTCGATGTTCCCATTAACATAATCTCCGTAGCCCATGATGGCTGCGAAGTGATCGTTCCCGAATCTGACAGTGCCAATGAACTTTGCAATAAAGTTTGATAACAGTTTAAGGTTGCCTGTCATGTGTCGGGAACATCCGCTATCAACAATCCAGAGAATGATCTGTATCACCTGCATTACACACAGACGACACAGATGGAATAGAAGTAGATGTGGAACCCGAAATGTTAGAGGGTTCCGAAGCAGATATGTTAGACATACAGACATTTAGAATCTTAGGCATCCACTTAAATCCTAATGTGTTATGTATCCATTTCTGCCATCTGTAACTACTCTTTGCTTTAGTCTTAGTGAAAGCACTAGGTGGTACTACATTCTTAGGAGTTGCAGCGGGAATGGTTGCCTTAGAATCTAAAGATGGTGGTTTACCAAGCACAGACTTAGAATGATTAGTTGGCCTAGAGGTATTCCAATTCTTAGGATTCCGTAATCTAGAGATTATAGCTTTAGCAACACATTTGTCATGACAATCAGAATTCATACTCTTTTGACAAATATCACAAGGTGCATCAGACTGAATATCAAAGGTACTTAACGGTTTAGCATTCGTTACATCACTATTTCTATTACATTTGCCAGACGCAACATCTATAGTGGAAGTAACGTGAGTTTTATTCAGATTCCTAGGGTGTTCTTCTACTTTAGCATTCCTTATTGATCTTTTCTTAGGTCGCAACTTCCTATTCTTCGATTGAGTGCTCCTAGGCTGTGAAGTGCGGACGTTTGGAAAAGATGCAACTATTCCTGTTTCAGTAGAGGGAAACACATTAGCAACTTGTGATTTGGCAGTGGGAATTCTAGGTTCACGATTACTAAGTGTGACTGGTGCTAATCTCTTAATCACAGTAGGCGGGAGTTGTTCATACTTTCCTAACATTTCCCGTAACTTAGAGATGGTGTGAATCAGATCTTGATTTTCAGAACGAAGATTACCAGCAAAATTCATGACATCTCTAGTGTGAGCCAGATAGTGATCAAGTTCATTAGATGCTTCATCTCGAGTCTTTTTGAGTAAATCAAATATGACACCATATTCCTGTTTAACTTTTAAAAGTTCTTGTTCATATTTTGAGATTTGACTTTTCAAAGACACGTTTTGATCATCCAGATGCTCAATTTTAGTATCAGAAGATTTTGCACTCAATTGAGCGATTTTCTTTTGAAAACTAAGTTGATGGTTGTGAATATCTTTTTCACACCAATGTAGACGTCGTTTTGCATTGTAAATTTCCGTGTGTAATCGTTTATTTTCAGCTTTTAAAGACTCGATCTGAAGCACATTATCGGTGTTCTCAACAGTTACAACAGTTTCAACAATATCAGCAGAGATATGATCAGATGCATATGGCAACGAATAGAATAGCACAACATTATGGATATCAGCACAGATAACATCTTCCAAGAGTCGATCAACATCTTTTCTCAACAGTTTCTTTTTCCGTTTTGTGTTAGTAATAGATGTTTCTGTTTTCTCGAAAACGTTTTTCATTACCCCAAGTTCCTTATGAAAATCCTTTTCCCAGGCAATTGCACAACTTTTCAAGTTTTTAACATTAGGTAAAAGATTTTTCTGAAAAATGTCTCTTTGTTCTCGCGCCAGAGGCGATTGAAAATGTTCAACTTTTATTTCAGATCGATATTCTATCTCATGTTGTAAAATTTTGAGGTCAGCCATGAAAATGTCAAAATATCGAAGAATTTTTCGATTTTCAGGTTGTGAGTTTACTTCGCTAATGGAAGGTAAAGGACCATAAGTTTGTGCAAAGACTGTTTTGGGATTAACAATAGAAGACTCGGGTGTTTTGATGATAACCCTTGGTGTGTTGGAAGAATCCGTTGGTGTGACGAAAGTGACCGCATTTTTATAATTAAACGGTTTGTTGTAAACAACATTTTTTAATTTTGATCGACTCTCGTCTTCTGCATCTAATTCCTCTTGACGATGGTATTCAACAACATTCATGACAGTATTATCAATTTTGTATTCTGCACTGGAAACTTCAGGAGTTGTGTTGGATGTTTTTAGTGAAAACTTTGGTTTGTAATCAGCTAGATTTTTGCCATATCCTTTTGGATTGGGTTTTAAGGTAAACTTTTCAATAGCTGTTACTGATTCACCATGTTTGTAAACAACTGTTTTAAACTCTTTAATTTTGTTTTGCAAACCGAGAATTTCTGCAAGAAGGTCATCTACCCGATTCGTTGAATGCTTTTTGTATGCGGAGAACTGTTTTTGACAATTTAACAACTCAGCCTTAGCTTTTTGATTTTCCAAGGTGAGAGCGTTAATTTGCTTTTTATGTTCGTGTTTCAGTTGTTCTAATTCAGATAACAAAGCATTCTTCGAGGCGGCTAGATCACGCATCTGTCTCTCTAAGTGTTTTTCGTTTTGATGAGATTTTGCAAAAGCGGCTTCAAAACCTTTTTCACGGTTTTCTTGAGTTTTGAAAAAGTTGAGTTGCATTTGTAAACATTCAAAATCCTTGGTTAACAGTGCATTTTTACTTTTTAAGGACTGATTTAATGCATAGCATTCCTCCATTTTGATTTTATGATCTTGAATTAACCGAGCAAAATCCGGATGAGGCAACAGATCATCTTGTTCAACGTGAGTCTCAACATGATCATTCTTTAGATCCTCAAGTATGACCACAGAGTCAATTTGATTATCAAAGGAAACCATAAGGTCATCTTGATCGTCAAATGTAACTACAGGGTTAACTTGAAAATCATCAGAAGAAGATGTAGAAGACTCATTTTGAACAGTCTGATCCGTGCCGGATTCAGATATTGGCGGAGATATTAGTTCAGATATGATGATGGTTTGTTCGGGTACCTGAGACAAGCCATCAGTGTCATACACTGGGCCTGAATCACTCATGTGCAGCTCATGCATATTAGCCATCAGCATAACAGCTGCATTAGCCTGCAAGTCCTCCATATCATCATCTGAGTCTGCATCTGCCATAAAGCTCTGTTCTTTGTCTGTGAGAGATCCACCAGCTTCATCCTTAAGAGCCAGAAGTAAGGCCTCTTTGAAATAAGCACTGCCCCTAGTTCTTGGCTTTGGGCATGCATTAGCCAGGTGTCCCTTCTCATTGCAGTTGTAGCATCTAAGACCATTTAACCGATTCGGAGCATTTCCTTGTTCCACCATTTGAGCTCTGTTGTTATTCCTTCCCACAGCATTAAACCCTTGACCACCGCCCATCTGACGACCATAATCACGATTCTGAACTTCAACACGTCCATTGTTCACAACAGCTTGAGTCCGAGTGTTAGATGAGGAACGAATACGATTGTTGGATTTGTTGGTGTAACGGCCAAAAGCATTAGCAATCATCACAAATCCTTGTTGCAATGCTTCGAATGGATCGATTTCCTCAGTAGCTTCACTGACATATGCTTGAGCATTGTTGCTGTATGGGACCAATTGATTTTGTTGAGGTTGAGGTTGTTGCTGTGAAGGTGTGTTGGAAGCAGTTGGTTGAGTTGCTGGTTGAGAGGGATAATTCTGTTGAGCATATAAGGCAAGTTGTTGATTGTCCGGTTGTGACTGTTTAGCAATTTGAGCACGGAGAATCCTTTCCCGATCAACTTCCTTTTCATGAGGCTTCAAGTAATCGTACAACAATCCATAAGTAGAATGATGCATGTTCTTCGCTTGACGGAGAAAAATGACATACTTTTCCCATTCTGGACCAAGACTACTCAGGAACTTAGTATTCACTGCAATCCTTGGCATGATGATGTTGTGTTTATCCAAATCATTGATGATATCTGAAAATCGATGATGATAGGACTCTAGTGTCTCTCCAGGTTCAATCATGAAGTGTTCATAAGCCAAGTAGATTTTGGATTCCAAATCCTCCTGATTGAGTACAGATCCTTCCATAAGAAGACGAATATGATCCCACATTTTTTGTGCAGTCTTTTGAGCATCAACACTACGAAGAATTGGGTTTGGTAATCCTAAGAGGATGTATTCCATTGCAAGTTCATCAGCTTCATAGTGTAGAAGTTCTGTAGCATTGAGATCTGCAACAGTAGCAATGTTGGTTTGTTCATCTCTTGGTGGAACAGCAGTTGGATCTCCGGGTACAATGACAGTAGGCATCTCAAATGGACCTTCCAAGATAACCTTCTTGAAGAACTTTCCATGTGGTTTCTTCAGATCACAGAACCTAAAGAACCTTATCACCCATTGATCGTAGTTTCCTGGAGTGAGCATTGGAGGTCTATCAAGTGATCCAGCTTCATGAATTGATTGTTGGCTGCTTAAAGCTTCACACATCTTTGCAAACCAAGTGGGTTCCTTCATAGTGCTTCGTGATGGATGTTGATTGAAATCGTTTGTGTAGGGTAGAGTTTGAAGACTTGGTGGTGGTTGAACCATTTGTGGTTGTGGAATTGCCCCAAGTTGTGGAGTATGTTGCTGATTAAATTGTTGTTGATAAATGGCTTGTTGTTGATTCCATTGTTGATGTTGTGGAGTTAATTGTTGTTGTTGTTGATGATTATAAGTGTGAGGGAAGTAGTTAGAGTATGGTGGTTGAGACATGATGATAAACTTGTGTAGTAAGAATGGATCTTTGTAGTCGAATGAACCTTTGTTGATGAAGTATCCTTAGGCGTAGAAATGACAAGAACCAAGTAGCACTTATGCGTAAAAACACCAAAAGTTACGCGTAACAAGAATAGTTACGCGTAGGATTTAGCTTACGCGTAAGCAGGAAAAAGACTAAAGTTACGCGTAAACAGTAAGTTAGGCGTAGAAAGTTAGGCGTAGGATTACCTTATGCGTAGGACTAAGTCTACGCGTAAGATGAATCTTAAGCGTAAGATTTTCTACGCGTAAGCTTTATGCTTAAGCGTAAGATTAGGGTTTTATCCCAAGTGATCTTTTACACTTCACAGTGCAAAAGATATCCAAAGTCGACGTATTTTCAGACTTATCCAAGTAAGAAAACACGGAATAAACCAGAAAATTGAAGATCAAACCAAGGAAATTCTTACGCGTAATTTTAGGGTTTTGTTACGCGTAGGATTACTCGTAACTGTGATTCTATCCAAATGTGTTTCTAAACCAGTTTTTGTGTGTTGAAATAGCTTCAATAACACCAAAATAACACAAAAGTGTGAAACTTGATGATCCAAAGCTTCTAAAACAGTTACGCGTAGGATAACACCCTCGTATAAAAACTAGCTTAAAAACAAGGAAAAACACGTAAAGTTCCAAACTTTTTGCCAAAAACCAATAGTTTAACACCTAATAACGTTGAAAGTACAAGAATCTTGGATTCAAAAGTGTAAAAAATCAGTTTTTAAGCGAACCAAAGATGGTGTTATCTTTACGCGTAAGACCCAAATCAAAACTTCAAAAACAAACGAGTACACCCAACTATTTGGCGATTGATACCACTGTTAGGTCACAAGTTTTACAACACAAGCTTATAAGAGAAGAGATGAAGGCGGATGAACAAGCTAAACACACATACACGCATAAACAATGATACGGTTAAGAATAAGAGTGAATGAGAGAATAACTTGAACAACCAACCCTCAAATGAGGGTTTACAATAGTTTATATAGGCAAGGAGCTAGGGCAACACTCCCTCTCCTTCCCTATTCCTTATTGGGCTTGGGCCTCAGCTTATGGGCCTTCTACATAAGCTGGACCTTAAACAAACATAAAGGCCATAATAAAGCTACCTATTACATATGAAATATAAATACTTGAAATACTGTTTAGGAGTGATTCCAACAACATATAACATCAACCCAACAAACTCATAAGAATCTTACAAAAATACGCACAAGGACGACCATTTAAACACAAAAATGCACCATCAAGTCTAACCCAGTGAGCCCTAACTACAACCTAATCAATATTACGCACCAACATTAAAAACCACAAACTAACCTAGAATGGAATTGATTGTTGCAGAAGAATCAGTTGGTGGGATCTGTTAATAGAGGTGCGTTAGAGAAGGTTTTAGACATAAAAGATTTGAAACAAAAACATTAATATCAACCTACCACACTCAAATCGCTACAAAACCGGTCTCGTGAGAGAGAGAGAGAAGTATTTGGGATTTTGAAATTATATCGAGTGTGACAAGTCGCTAGGGCTTAAGTACTGTTTTCAAGTTTCACAAATTGACACATTCAATCCTTGTATTTGGGCTAATTGAGACAACTCGCTAGCTAGAGGTTATGATATGTGAGATAAGTCGCTACAGTTTAAGAACCATTCTCAATTTTTTAATAAATGACACATTTGGTCCTTGTATTATGACTAATGGAGACAAGTCGCTACCTATCTTAGTATCACACATAAATTTGTACTATTGACAGTTTCAGCCCTTGTACTTAACAAATTGCATGCAGATACGGTGGATAAGTGACATTCATGTAAAGAATATGACAAGTACCATATAAGACATAACATGGATAAGCCATCTAGCACAATGTACATAAAGAACCATGACTTAGTCATTCCATGTACAGAAACATGCAGCAGCAAACAAGCAAGCACATTACATACATCAAACAATCATGCAGAGACAAGTTGAAAAATTCTCCCCCTCAATCAATGTCACGAATTAAGAGTGAGTGAACATTGATTGAAATACAACCCCCCGTTTTAAAATAGAGTATATCTTATGTTCGAACTTCATCTAAGGACCCTTATCATTATTGAATGACATTTCTAGGACCATAGATGTTATCGATAACAAGAGATACATCTTTTATTAGATTTTGGGTAAAAAATTAATTTTGAAGATTTAATTTTAATTAAAAAAAAATTATATATATATCAATTTTTTTTAAACAAGTATAGATTAATTTGTACACGGATTAATGAGAACGAGTCCTGAGTCAAGTCGAACAGGAGTTAAAGTACGAGGTACATCAATTCTGACAAGCTACAATTCTTGAGTGAGCAGTCTTCATTTCTGTTGGAAACCAGTTCATGATTGAATTGAGCATTGTACCTGAAAAAGACTGAGGACACTTTGCACTAATAGCATATGTAGTATTGCAAATAGATGGGTTAGTGACAGGTGTATCCACATTTTTGGATGTTGTACAGTCAGGTCTAGGAGTATCATTAATAGAAATCCCTTTAAGTTCAACATTCTTGAAGATTTTACCAGTGGGCATCCACTTAAGACAAGATCTAGGTGAGTAAGTCCGTTTGGATCCTGTGAACTTAAATAATCTACCAGTAGGAATCCACTTAAAACAACTGCTAGCAGAGTTAGATGTAGCCATTTCCCTGTTCTGAACATTGGTCCTTTTGCAATTAGTTTGTTTCTTAGGGGATTGGTCAGCCCTTTGATGCTTCTTATATGGGCTAGATGATCTCCTTATATTCCTGATCTTAGAGCTTCGAACATTAAGCTGGGGATTGTTATTCATCATATCGGAATGAATTAGTGAAGTGACTGGTTTTGACAAAACTATATTCTCATCAACTTGGGAGGCAAGCTTAGATTTCGATGGTTTAAATCTTTTTGTTTTAAATGCATTGGGCTGCCTAACTATAGCACATTCTGTATTATTAAGTACAACTGTCTTAACCAAGGTCGATGGTTTTGCAAACTTAGTGTTCACCCTATTTCCAATAGTTTTCCTAAGCTCATTTTTTAAGGCAACAATGGTGAAGCTCTTATGCTGAATTTAGGCTTTGAGGGCATCAATGTCTGCCAACAAGGAGTTAGTTTGATCTAACAGCTTGGCATTGTTCTCTAATAAGTTCTTCCTCAAGGACTCATTTTCCCTTAATATCTTCGTCACACATAAAGCCAATTCATCATTCCTAGATTTAATCGGATCACTCACCTCATAGTTAAGATTGTTCATCCCTATATTACATTTCTTATGCAGATATGAGAGTTGTATTTTCAGATTACATATGGTTGAGTCTTTGTCCTGAATCTGGGTTTTTAACTGGTTAATTTCAAAAAAATTATCGAAATTCTGGGAATTCCGGATTTATGCAAGGTTTTGTAGCAAGAAAACTTTCTTCTCTTTGTTGTATTGCAATTTCTAAGGAAATACAATGTTTTTCAAGGATTGAGTATTTGTTTGAAAGTTCATCAAAAACCCTTTTTTCAACCATTTCATTTGTTTTAAACATTCTAGACTCAGTCTCAACCAAGAAACATTTATCAACATCATGTTCAGAATTGGGATCAGTTTGTTTAGGTACATTAGCAGATGCATTATATTGATTAGTTAAGGGTACCTCATCACATGACACCTGTTCATTTGTCAGTCTGATATCTGCATTCACATCATGCATAACAAGAGTCACAGAACTGCTGGTTGTTTCAAGCTTATCAGACTCTGAGCCTCTATATTCAGTGTAGCCGGTTTCATCATCCTTTGTTGTATCTGATATTCTGCATTCAGCATCACCCGACCTCTCAACTGAAACATTACCCGACTTATCACAACTTTCACTTAATTTCACCTGACACTCATTCAAATTATCATCCTCTTGAGCAACTTCCTTAATGTACTTTTTCACATTATCCATTAGTTGGATAAATGTATTGATGAACTCATGAATTTCCATTCCAGTATGTTTCTTGAAAGAAATTCCAGTCACGTGTTGATCGAAGTCTGCGGAATATTCCCCATTGATGAATGGCTGAAATTGGTTGTGGATTACCTGAAGTGCAGCATTGGAATCATCCTTTAATACCTTCTTTTTGGTAATTTGAAGCTTCAGTTGTTCTAAGTTCAGCAACAAGGTTCTTGTCAATGTAGGTAAGTCCTGGCGGAAGAGAGCACTACATGTTCGATCCCCAGTTGTGGATAACAGCTGTATGAGGTGCAGATGAAGTAGTTGATAGGGCTCAATGCTGCATTCCATTTGCTTTGCATCATGTATCATTAACAAGTGTGATTCTTTGAAATTTGACTCAGAATGTGAAGTGTTTTGATCATAATTTGTTGAATCAATCCTGGTTAAACTTTCTGAGTAGCAAACGGTTTCTTTGTTTTGTGAAGTATCATAGAGTTTGAGCACTTTGGAGATTAAAGGGTCAGTGGTGTAAGACATTGTGTTGATGGATATTAGGCACAAGTCGCTTGCATTAGTTCACCAAGTCGCTAAATACCTTGAAGACAAATCGCTTCTCACACAAGTCGCTAGAGAGAGATTGCTTGTGAGACACAAATCGCTATAAGTACAAATCGCTAGAGCCAAATCGCTAGATGCACAAGTCACTAGAGTAACAACTCGCTAGGTGGACAAGTCGCTAGGGACAACTCGCTAGACAAAATAGTACGACCACTACTTTGTCCTTTTTGTCGTTTTGTCTCAAGAAACAAATCGCTAGAGCACAAGTCGCTTCCCACAACAAAGTCAAGTCGCTAAAGAACGTAAGGACAAGTCGCTACGATGACAAGTCGCTAGCCAAAACAGTACGACCACTACTTTGTACTATTTGTCGCTTTGTCTCAAAAGACAAATCGCTAGTGCTCAAGTCGCTTCCAACAACAAAAGCAAGTCGCCGAAAACGTAGTCACAAGTCGCTAAGAAGAAATCAATTCCGTGACACAAGTCGCTAGGTAGAAATGTTCAAAAAACACCACTTTTCAATCCAAAAACAACCCAACCACACTGATTCAAGCCTTCCAAATCAAAACCTAAGCACTTATAATGATTCTAAACACAAAAGTACTATCAAAAACCAAACTTTAACACAAGAAATAGTCCAAATGATGCAAATACCGCTAAACTTTTTTAAACCCAAAAACCATATAAACCCACTAGAAATCCAAGAACATGTAAGAGGGATGATCAAAGCATGGCTCTTGATACCATTTGTAACATATTGGATTTCATAAATACATCAAACCAGGACAAATATGGGCGTATGACTATATGGTTTTAGAAAGAGAAAATGGAGTGTTCTAGAGAGATAAAACAAGTGAAAGGTTAGATTACTCAATGAACATCCAACCCTCTCCCTTGAGGGGAGAGGGCTATTTATACATAGTATTACGCCCTCTTTCGGGCTGTAGATCAGGCATACAATGGGTAAAGACCCGTCCTTCCTCCACGGTGTTGCACTAGACTAAACTATGCTAATAACTAACTAACAAATAACGTAATAAACGATATGTCTACGAGCTAACTTAAGCTAGAATATATTTGGGGTAACCGATGCTTCACTATAGAATTTCCAATTCCTAACAAAAAGGCAAAAAAAAACCCCAAGAGATGTATTTTGGCCTTTACACTATTTATAATTTGCATGTAAAGGTAATCACGGCGAGAAAGCCTGATGGTGGTGATTGACTAGCTGATGGTAAAACACTTGAAATAGCCATATTTCCTTATTCAATGTCATTTTTTTGAAAAGAGATGACAAACGAACCACAAGAATTAGTTATATTTTTTTTATTCATTGTTACTTTTTAATTTATTATACAAATAATGTGTTTTTGACTTTTTGTTCAAAATAGGAGTATAAACCAATTATATAATATTGATAATTTGTTTTTCTTTTGAATTATAGATATTATTTGCTACTAATTAATTATCATTCACCTTAATGATAAATATTTCTTGCCTTTAATTGACTATTAGTCACTTTTTTGAAATGATATAATTAACGAACCACAAGAATTATTCATATTTTTTAACCATTGTTACTTTTTTACTTATTTTACAAATCATGTGTTTTTGACTTTTTTTTTTCTCAAAATAGTACTATCAACTAACATGGTAATATTGATAATATATTTTCATTCTTAATTATAGAAATTAGTTCCCATTACTTGACTACCAGTCACTTTTTATGTGTATAAGATACAAGCACATGTTGAGCCTTATTATATTGGAGCAGATGATTCTACAAAACTTTTTATTGGTCGACGGTATTCAATAAGAATCGTTTATTTATATAGTAAGAGAAGATATAAAATGAGAAAACTAGTTTGTTCTATTAACTTATGGGAATGTTTAATTTTTTCATCAAGTCTCATGATTTATTAGCAAAATAAATATTTATAAAACACATGTGTCGATTTGTTAAAAAGAAAAACTAAAACACTCTGGAGGGTAAGTGATTAAAAATTTGTCGTTAAAGTTTAAATAAATTATAAGGTATATAAACTTATTAATTTTCATGATTTTGATAACTTAATAAATTTAAAGAAAAAATTACACGTTTGGTCCATGTGGTTTGCTCAGATTTCAAGTTTAGTCCCTAAGTCGTTTTAATTACACCAGATATACCTATTTTTGAAACCTTGCACTAATTTAGTCCCTATTTTGGATGGGCCGTTAGTTTATCCGTACAGTGTTAAAATTATATGTGCTCGTTAGTCCCTCTGTTAAGATTTTTTGCACCGTTAGTCCTCATTTTTTTAAATGAATTAAAAACTTGTTTTTATCCTTTTTCGTCCATAAATTTACGTTTTTGTCCGTTTCTTTTACGTGTTTGTCTGTTTTTTTTTTTTTACGTTTTCGTCATTTTTTTTACGTTCTCATCCGTTATTTTTATATTTTTGTCCGTTTTTTTCGTTTTCATCTGTTTTTTTATGTTTTCGCTTTTTTATACGTTTTTATCCGTCCTTTTTATTTATTTTACAAATCATGTGTTTTTGACTTTTTGTTTTAAAATAGGAGTATAAACCTACTATATAATATTGATAATTTATTTTCCTTTTGAATTATAAATATTATTTTCTATTAATTAATTATCATTCACCTTAATGATAAATATTTGTTGCCTTTAATTGACTATTAGTCACTTTTTTGAAACGAGATAATAAACGAACGACAAGAATTATTCATATTTTTTTAATCATTGTTACTCTTTTACTTATTTTACAAATCATGTGTTTTTGATTGTTTTTTCTCAAAATAGTACAATCAACTAACATAATAATATTGATAAGATGTTTTCATTCTTAATAATAGATGTTAGTTCCCATTACTTGACTACCAGTCACTTTTTATGTGTATAAGATACAAGCACATGATTCTACAAAACTTTTTATTGCTAGACGATATTCAATAAGAATCATTTATTTATATAGTAAGAGAAGATATAAAATGAGAAAACTAGTTCGTTCTATTAATTTATAGGAATGTTTAATTTTGTAATCAAGTCTCATGATTTAGTAGCAAAGTAAATATTTATAAAAACACATTTGTCGTTTTGTTAAAAAGAAAAACTAAAACACTCCGGAGGGTAAGTGATAAAAATTTGTCGTTAAAGTTTAAATAAATTATAAGGTATATAAACTTATCATTTTCACGCTTTTGATAACTTCATAAATTTAAAGAAAAAATTACACGTCTGGTCCCTGTGGTTTGCTCAGATTTCATGTTTAGTCCCTAAGTCGTTTTAATTACACCAGATATACCTATTTTTGAAACCTTGCACTAATTTAGTCCCTATTTTGGATGGGCCGTTAGTTTATCCGTACAGTGTTAAAATTATATGTGCTCGTTAGTCCCTCTGTCAAGATTTTTTGCACCGTTAGTCCTCATTTTTTTAAATGAATTAAAAACTTGTTTTTATCCTTTTTCGTCCATAAATTTACGTTTTTGTCCGTTTCTTTTACGTGTTTGTCTGTTTTTTTTACGTTTTCGTCATTTTTTTTACGTTCTCATCCGTTATTTTTATATTTTTGTCCGTTTTTTTCGTTTTCATCTGTTTTTTTATGTTTTCGCTTGTTTTATACGTTTTTATCCGTCCTTTTTATTTATTTTACAAATCATGTGTTTTTGACTTTTTGTTTTAAAATAGGAGTATAAACCTACTATATAATATTGATAATTTGTTTTCTTTTTGAATTATAAATATTATTTTCTATTAATTAATTATCAATCACCTTAATGATAAATATTTGTTGCCTTTAATTGACTATTAGTCACTTTTTTGAAACGAGATAATAAACGAACGACAAGAATTATTCATATTTTTTTAATCATTGTTACTCTTTTACTTATTTTACAAATCATGTGTTTTTTATTTTTTTTTTTCTCAAAATAGTACAATCAACTAACATGATAATATTGATAAGATGTTTTCATTCTTAATAATAGATGTTAGTTCCCATTACTTGACTACCAGTCACTTTTTATGTGTACAAGATACAAGCACATGATTCTACAAAACTTTTTATTGCTAGACGATATTCAATAAGAATCATTTATTTATATAGTAAGAGAAGATATAAAATGAGAAAACTAGTTCGTTCTATTAATTTATAGGAATGTTTAATTTTGTAATCATGTCTCATGATTTAGTAGCAAAATAAATATTTATAAAAACACATGTGTCGATTTGTTAAAAAGAAAAACTAAAACACTCTGGAGGGTAAGTGATAAAAATTTGTCGTTAAAGTTTAAATAAATTATAAGGTATATAAACTTATCAATTTTCATGCTTTTGATAACTTAATAAATTTAAAGAAAAAATTACACGTCTGGTCCCTGTAGTTTGCTCAGATTTCATGTTTAGTCCCTAAGTCGTTTTAATTACACCAGATATACCTATTTTTGAAACCTTGCACTAATTTAGTCCCTATTTTGGATGGGCCGTTAGTTTATCCGTACAGTGTAAAAATTATATGTGCTCGTTAGTCCCTCTGTTAAGATTTTTTGCACCGTTAGTCCTCATTTTTTTAAATGAATTAAAAACTTGTTTTTATCCTTTTTCGTCCCTAAATTTACGTTTTTGTCCGTTTCTTTTACGTGTTTGTCTGTTTTTTTTTTTACGTTTTCGTCATTTTTTTTTACGTTCTCATCCGTTATTTTTATATTTTTGTCCGTTTTTTTCGTTTTCATCTGTTTTTTTATGTTTTCGCTTGTTTTATACGTTTTTATCCGTCCTTTTTATTTATTTTACAAATCATGTGTTTTTGACTTTTTGTTTTAAAATAAGAGTATAAACCTACTATATAATATTGATAATTTGTTTTCCTTTTGAATTATAAATATTATTTTCTATTAATTAATTATCATTCACCTTAATGATAAATATTTGTTGCCTTTAATTGACTATTAGTCACTTTTTTGAAACGAGATAATAAACGAACGACAAGAATTATTCATATTTTTTTAATCATTGTTACTCTTTTACTTATTTTACAAATCATGTGTTTTTGATTTTTTTTTTCTCAAAATAGTACAATCAACTAACATGATAATATTGATAAGATGTTTTCATTCTTAATAATAGATGTTAGTTCCCATTACTTGACTACCAGTCACTTTTTATGTGTATAAGATACAAGCACATGATTCTACAAAACTTTTTATTGCTAGACGATATTCAATAAGAATCATTTATTTATATAGTAAGAGAAGATATAAAATGAGAAAACTAGTTCGTTCTATTAATTTATAGGAATGTTTAATTTTGTAATCAAGTCTCATGATTTATTAGCAAAATAAATATTTATAAAAACACATGTGTCGATTTGTTAAAAAGAAAAACTAAAACACTCTGGAGGGTAAGTGATAAAAATTTGTCGTTAAAGTTTAAATAAATTATAAGGTATATAAACTTATCAATTTTCATGCTTTTGATAACTTAATAAATTTAAAAAAAAAATTACACGTCTGGTCCCTGTGGTTTGCTTAGATTTCATGTTTAGTCCCTAAGTTGTTTTAATTAAAATAGAGATATCTATTTTTAAAATCTTGCACTAATTTAGTTCCTATTTTGGATGGACTGTTAGTTTATCCATTAAGTGTTAAAATAATATGCGCCCGTTTGTCCCTCCGTTAAGATTTTTTGCACAGTTAGTCCTCATTTTTTAAAATGAATTAAAAACTTGTTTTTATCCGTTTTCGTCCATAATTTTTACGTTTTTGTCCATTTCTTTTACGTGTTCGTCAATTGTTTTACGTTTTCGTCCGTTTTTTTTTTCCATTTTTTTCCTTTCCATTTTTTATTTTTTTTTTCTTTTTTTTTTTTTTTTTTACGTTTTCGCTTGTTTTATACGTTTTTATCCCTTTTTTTTTAAGTTTTCGTTTCTTTATATTACATTTTCGTCCATTTTTACGTTTTTGTCAGTTTTTTTACGTTGTCGTCCGTTTTTAAACAGTTTCATCTGGTTTAACGTTTTCGTTTGTATTTTTACGTTTTTGTCTATTTTTAAGTTCGTCCGTTCTTTACGTTTTCGCCCATTTCTTTACTTTTTTGTCTGTTATTTTACGTTTTCACCAGTTTAAAACATTTTCATCTGTTTTTTATGTTTTCATCCGTTTTTTATGTTTTAGTCCGTTTTTTACGTGTTCGTATGTTTTTTACATTTTCATCTGTTTTTTACGTTTTTGTCCTTTTTTACGTTTTTGTCCGTTTCTTTTACGTGTTCGTCTATTTTTTTACGTTTTCGTCCATTTTTTACGCTTTCGTCTGTTTTTTATGTTTTTGTCCGTTTTTTCGTTTTGATCTATTTTTTAAGTTTTCGTTTATTTTTTACGTTTTCGTCCGTTTTTTTTGTTTTTTTACGTTATCGTCCGTGTTTAAAAATTTTCATCTGGTTTTATGTTTTAATTTGTATTTATACGTTTTTGTCTATTTTTAAGTTCGTCCATTTTTGTCCGTTTTTTACGTTTTCGCCTGTTTTAAAACATTTTCATCAGTTTTTTTTTATGTTTTCATCCGTTTTTTACGTTTTCGTCCGTTTTTTTATGTTTTCGTCCGTTTTCTACGTGTTCACCTTTATTTTTACATTGCCATCCGTTTTTTACGTTTTTGTCCTTTTTTACGTTTTCGTCCGTTTTCAATCATTTTCATCCTTTTTTTACGTTTTCCTTTTTTTTTATGTTTTCGTCCATTTTTATGTTTTCATATGTTTTTTAACGTTTTCTTTTGTTTTTTACGTTTTCATCCATTTTTTACGTTTTCGTCCTTTTTTTTTTTTTTTTTTTTTTGGTTACGTTTTCTTCTGTTTTTTTACATTTAAAAACATAAAATTACTGATGAAAGCGTTTAAAAACAGATAAAAACGTAAGAAAATGGATAGAAACGTAAAATAATAGACGAAAACGTATAAAAACAGACAAAAACGAAAAAATACAAACAAAAACGTAAAAATGGATGAAAACATAAAAAAGGACAAAAACGTGAAAAAGAAGATGAAAACGTTTAAAAACGGACGAAAACATAAAAAAAAAATACGAAAACGCCAAAAAGGGGCGAAATGTAAAAAAACATAAAAAACGTAAAAAGAATGAATAAAAACGTATAAAAAGAATTGATAACGTAAAAAAAATGGATGAAAACGTAAAAAAGTATAGAAAAAGGTTAAAAAAAAATCCTAAGAGATGTATTTTGGCCTTTACACTATTTATAATTTGATGGTGGTGATTGACTAGCTGATGGTAAAACACATGAATTAGCCATATTTTCTTATTCAATGTCATTTTTTTTAAAAGAGATGACAAACGAACCACAAGAATTAGTCATATTTTTTTTTCATTGTTACCTTTTTATTTATTTAACAAATCAAGTGTTTTTGACTTTTTGTTTTAAAACTGGAGTATAAACCAACTATATAATATTGATAATTTGTTTTCCTTTTGAATTATAAATATTATTTGCTATTAATTAATTATCATTCACCTTAATGATAAATATTTGTTGCCTTTAATTGACTATTAGTCACTTTTTTGAAACGAGATAATAAACGAACGACAAGAATTATTCATATTTTTTTAATCATTGTTACTTTTTTACTTATTTTACAAATCATGTGTTTTTGATTTTTTTTTTCTCAAAATAGTACAATCAACTAACATGATAATATTGATAAGATGTTTTCATTCTTAATAATAGATGTTAGTTCCCATTACTTGACTACCAGTCACTTTTTATGTGTATAAGATACAAGCACATGATTCTTGTTGGAATCACTCCTAAACCTTAATCAAGTGTTAGTAAATCATATGTAATAGTTAGCTTAATTATGGCCTTTATGTTTGTTATTAGCCTTTAGCTTATGTAGAAGGCCCATGAGCTTAGGCCCAAGCCCATAGGAGAAAGGATGGGAACTAGGAGTGTTGCCCTAACTTCCTTCCTATAAATACTCTTGTATAACCCTCACTGGAGGGTTGGTTGTTCAATTTATTTCTTTCACATACTCCTACGCATAACCGTTTACTTGTATCGTGTGTGTGTGTTTGATTTATTGTTTAATCACCTTTATCTCTTTCTATTAAGCTTGTGTTGTAAAACTAGTGACCTAACAGTGGTATCAATCGCCTAATAGTTGGGTGAACGTTTGTTTGGTCTACGCGTAGAACATACGCTTCGGCCTTGATACTTTGGTTCGCTTAAAAACACGTTTTTTACACTTTTTAATCCAAGATTCTTGTACTTTAGTGTTTTTTCCTTTCTTACGCGTAAGCTAAACCTACGCGTAACTCTTGCTGTTACGCGTAACTTTGGTGTTTTTACGCATAAGTGCTACTTGGTTTATTGTGATTTCTACGCCTAAGGATACTTCATCAACAAAGGTTCATTCGACTACAAAGATCCATTATTACCAACACAAGTTTTCAACATGTCACAACCACCATACTCTAACTATTTCCCTTACACTTATTCTCAACGACAACAACAACTAAGTCCACAACATCAACAATGGAATCAACAACAAGCAATTTAGCAACAACAATTTAATCAACAACATACTCCACAACTTGGAGCAATTCCTCCACCACAAATGGTTCAAACACCGCCAAGTCTTCAAGTTCAACCCTACACAAACGATTTCAATCAACATCCATCAAGGAACACTATGAAGGAACCTACTTGGTTTGCAAAGATGTGTGAAGCTTTAAGCAGCCAACAATCAATTCATGAGGCTGGATCACTTGATAGACCTCCAATGCTCACTCCAGGAAACTACGATGAATGGGTAATTAGGTTCTTTAGGTTTTGTGATCTGAAGAAGCCACATGGAAAGTTCTTAAAGAAGGTTATATTGGAAGGTCCATTTCAGATGCCTACTGTCATTGTACCCGGAGATCCAAATGCTAATCCACCAAGGGATGAACAATCAAACATTGCTACTGTTGCAGACCTGAATCCAGAAGAATTTCTACACTATGAAGCTGATGAGCTTGCAATGCAATATATCCTTTTAGGATTACCAAACCCAATTCTTCGAAGTGTTGATGCTCAAAAGACTGCAAAGGCAATGTGGGAACACATTCATCTACTTATGGAAGGATCTGCACTCAATCAGGAGGATATGGAATCCAAAATTTACTTGGCTTATGAACACTTCTTGATTGAACCTGGAGAGACACTAGAGTCTTATCATCATCGATTTTCAGACATCATCAATGATTTGGATAAACACAACATCATCATGCCAAGAATTGCTGTTAATACTAAGTTTCTGAGTAGTCTTGGTCCTGATTAGGAGAAGTATGTTATTTTTCTCCGTCAAGCGAAGAACATGCATCATTCTACATATGGATTGTTGTACGACTATTTGAAGCCTCATGAAAAGGAAGTTGATAGGGAAAGGATTCTCCGTGCTCAAATTGCTTCACCTTCACATCCGGAAAATCAACAACTTGCCTTGTATGCTCAAAACAGTTATCCTCCTCAACCAGCAACTCAACCAACTGCCACTATCACACCTAATGATCAATCACAACAATCTCAACATAATCAATTGGTTCCATACAACAACAACAATGCTCAAGCATTTGTCAGTGAAGCTAATGAGGAATCTGATCCGTTCGAAGCATTGCAACAAGGATTTGTTATGATTGCTAATGCTTTTAGCCGTTATACCAACAAATCCAACAATCGTATTCATTCCTCATCTAACACACGGAATCAAGCTGTTGTGAACAATGGACGAGTTGAAGTTCAGAATCGTGGTTATGGTCGTCAGATGGGCAGTGGTCAAGGGTTTAATGCTATGGGTAGGAATAACAACAGAGCTCAAGTGGTGGAACAGGGAAATCCTCAGAATGGGTTGAATGGTCTTCGATGCTACAACTGCAATGAGAAGGGACACTTGGCTAATGCATGCCCAAAGCCGAGGACTAAGGGCAGTGCTTATTTCAAAGAGGCTCTTCTTTTGGCTCTTAAGGATGAAGCTGGTGGAACTCTCACAGACAAAGAACAGAGTTTTATGGCAGATGCAGACTTAGATGATGATATGGAGGACTTGCAGGCCAATGCAGCTGTTATGTTGATGGCTAATATGCATGAGTTACACATGAGTGACACAGGCCCAGTTTATGACACTGATGGCTTGTCTCAGGTACCCGAACAAACCATATTTATCTCTGATCTAATATCTCCGCCAACATCTGAATCCGGCAAGGCTCAGAATGTTCAAAATGAGTCATCTACATCTCATTCCGACGATTTTCAATTAGACCCCGTAGTTACATTTGACGATCAAGACGACCTTATGGTTTCCTTTGATAATCAAATTGACTCCGTGGTTATACTTGAGGATCTAAATAATGATCATGTTGTGACTCCCGTTGAACAAACCGAACTTTTGCCTCATCCAGATCTTGCTCTTTTACTTAAAGACCAGCAATCCCAAATTGAAGAATGTTGTGCATTAAATCAGGACTTAAAAAGTAAAAATGCACTGTTAACCAAGGATTTTGACTGTTTAAAAATGCCACTCAACTTTTTCAAAACTCAAGAAAACCGTGAAAAAGGTTTTGAAGCCGCTTTTGCTAAATCTCATCAAAACGAAAAATATTTAGAGAGACATATTCGTGATCTAGCCGCTTCGAAGAATGCTTTGCTGTCTGAAATAGAACAACTGAAACATGAACATAAAAAGCAAATTAACGCTCTCACCTTGGAAAATCAAAAAGCTAAGGCTGAGCTGTTAACTTGCCAAAAACAGTTCTCTGCATACAAAAAGCATTCCACGAAACGAATAGATGATCATCTTGAAGAAATTATCGGCTTGCAACGCAAACTTAAAGAGTTTAAAACTGTTGTTTACAAACATGGTGAGTCAGTAACTGCTATTGAAAAGTTTACTTTAAAACCCAATCCAAATGGATATGGACCGAATCTTGCTGATTACAAACCTAAGCTTTCAACCAAAACATTCAAACCAAATCCTGAAGTTTCCAGTGTAGAATATAAATTTGATAATTCTGTTATGAGTGTTGTTGAATATCATCGTCAAGAGGAATTAGATGCAGAAGACGAGAGTCGATCAAAATTAGAAACTGTTGTTTACAACAAACCTTTTAATTACTCAAAACCGGTCACTTTCGTCACACCAACGGATTCTTCTAACACACCAAGAGTTATCATAAAAACGTCTGAGTCTTCTAATGTTAATCCCCAACCAGATTATGCACAAATTTATGGTCCTTTACCTTCCATCAGTGAAGTAAACTCAAAACCTGAAAATCGCAAAATTCTTAGATATTTTGACATTTTCATGGCTGACCTCAAAACTTTACAACATGAGATAGAATATCATTCTGAAATCAAAGTTCAACATTTTCAATCGCCTCTGGCGCGAGAACAAAGAGACATCTTTCAAAAAAATCTTTTACCAAATGTTAAAAATTTGAAAAATTTTGCATTGTCTTGGGAACGGGACTTTCATAAGGAACTTGGAGTGATGAAGGTCATTTTCGAGAAAACTAAAACATCTATTTCTAATACTAAACATAAAAAGAAAATGTTAAGAAAAGATGTTGATCGACTCTTGAATGATGTTATCTGTGCTGATATCCATAATGTTGTGTTATTGAATTATGTGCCATATGCATCTGATTATATCTCTGCTGATACTGTTGACTATGTGGTAACTGTTGAGAATATTGATAATGTGCTTCAGATGGAGTCTTTAAAAGCTGAAAATGAACAATTGCTTAACGAACTTTCCAATGCAAAACGTCGACTTAATTGGTGTCAAAAAGATATTCACAATCAACAACTTGTTTTTCATAACAAAATCGCTAAGTTGCGTGCAAAATCTTCTGATCCTAAAATTGAGCAACTGGATGATCAAAACGTGTCTTTGAAAAGTCAAATCTCAAAATATGAAATAGAACTTGTAAAAGTTAAACAGGAATATGGTGTCATATTTGATTTACTCAATAAGACTCGTCATGAAGCATCAAACGAACTTGATCACTATCTTGCACACACTAGAGAAGTAATGCATTTTGCTGGTAATATTTGTTCTGAAAATCAAGATTTGATTCACACTATCTTTAAGTTAAGAGAAATGTTAGGAAAGTATGAACTACTTCCGCCTACCGTGATTAAGAGAATAGCACCAGTAACACTTAGTAATCATGAACCTAGAATCCCTACTGCCAAAACACAAGTTGCTAACGTGCTTCCTTCTACTGAAACAAGAATAGTTGCGTCTTTTCCAAACGTCCGCACTTCACAGCCTAGGAGCACTACATCGAAGAATAGGAAGTTGCAACCTAAGAAAATATCAATAAGGAATGCTAAAGTAGAAGAACACCCTAGGACTATGAATAAGACTCCCGTTGCTTCCACTATAGATATTGCGTCTGGAAAATGTAATAGAAATAGTGATGTAACGAATGCTAAACCTTTAAGTACTTTTGATATTCAGTCGGATGCACCTTGTGCTATTTGTCGTAAAAGTCTGAATTCTGATTGTCATGACAAATGTGTTGCTAAAGCTATAATCTCTCGTTTATGGAATCCTATGAATCGGAATACCTCTAGGCCCACTAATCATTCTAAGTCTGTGCTTGGTAGACCGCCTTCTTTAGATTATAAGGCAACCATTGTTGTCCCTGTAGCTCCAGTTTCACCTCCTAAGAATGTAGTACCACCTAGTGCATTCACTAATACTAAAGCAAATACTAGTTGGAGATGGCAGAAATGGATATATAACACACTAGGATTTAAATGGATGCCTAAGGTTATTGATGTGTGTATGTCTACTATATCTGCTCCGGAACTCTCTAACATTTCGGGTTCCACATCTACTTCTATTCCATCTGTGTGTAATGCAGGTGATACAGATCATTCTCTGGATTGTTGATAGCGGATGTTCCCGACACATGACAGGCAACCTTAAACTGTTATCAAAATTTATTGGAAAGTTCATTGGAACTGTCAGATTCGGGAATGATCACTTCGCAGCTATCATGGGCTACGGAGACTATATCAATGGGAACATCGAAATTAGCAGGGTTTATTATGTGGAAGGCCTCGGTCACAATCTGTTTTCAGTAGGTCAGTTCTGTGATGGAGATTTGGAGGTTACTTTCAGGGAAAAATCTTGTTTCATTCGTGATCTACAAGGAAACGATCTTATGTCTGGCTCGCGTAACTCAAGTCTTTACACTATCTCTATGCAAGACATGGTCGCGTCATCTCCCATCTTCTTACTTTCAAAGGTAACATCAACAAAATCCTGGCTATGGCACCGTCGTCTCTCACATTTAAACTTTCAAACTATAACCAATCTTGCTCGACACAAACTAGTTGAAGGTCTCCCACGATTCCGGTATTCTAAAGATCACCTTTGCTCAGCATGTAAACAAGGGAAAAGCACTCGTGCTCATTTTCCTTCAAAGGTGGAACACAGCTCTCAGCATGTGCTTCATCTTCTTCACATGGATTTATGTGGCCCGATGCGCGTGCAAACGATTAATGGCAAACTCTACATCTTGGTAATAGTTGATGACTACTCACGCTGGACTTGGGTCTACTTTCTTCAAAGCAAAGACCAAGCTCCAAAGATGATCATCACCTTTCTCACAAAAATACAGGTTCAGCTCCACAACACCGTCAGACTAATCCGAACAGACAAAGGAACTGAATTTGTTAACCAAACCCTTCATGAATTTTATGAGAAAGTGGGAATTCAGCATCAAACATCTATTGCACGTACACCAGAACAAAACGGAGTTGTTGAAAGACGAAACCGAACGTTAGTGGAAGCTGCAAGAATAATGTTAATCAATGCTAAACTTCCAGATTACTTGTGGGCAGAAGCTGTATCTACTGCATGCTATACTCAAAACCGTTCTATGATTACAAAACGTCACAACAAAACACCTTTCGAGCTTGTCCACAACCATAAACCGAATCTCAAACACTTTCATGTATTTGGATCCCTTTGCTATCCGAATAATGATCGTGATAATTTTGGAAAGCTCAAAGCCAAAGCTGACATTGGAGTCTTTATTGGATATTGTTAGAATTCTAAAGGTTACCGGATCTGGAATCGTCGTACAAAGCAGGTTATGGAAATGATTCATGCTTATTTTGATGAACTTACGGAAATGGCTTCTGAGTATAACAGCTTGGAACCCGGTCACAACCGCTTAAACATTCCCCAACCCCCATCATCAGCTGAACAAAGCCCCCAGCTCACTCGTCAACAAATGGAAAGGTTATTTGCTCCTCTGTTCAGTGACGATATTGATGAACGTGCTCCAGGTGTATCCGCTGTTTCCGCTGCTCAACCTGATACTACTCTTATACCTGATACACCTGCTACAACAACTACTGTTGACGAAGCACCATCAGTTGACTCCACCACAACAATTGAACAAACCGCTTCCAACAATGATGAACATGCTGATGATGTTCTTAATGAAGTACCCCCACCTGCAGATTTTGATCCAAATGCGTTCTTTAACCCGTTTGCTAATGACACCGTTGCACCTGATGTCACGGAATCATCAACAAACCATTTGAATCCTCAGAATATGCACAATGTATACCAACATCAACCCTCTACCCATCGATGGACAAAAGACCATCCTCTGGCAAATATTATTGGCAACCCGAATCAACCAGTCGTTACGAGACAACGTCTCCACATAGATGGTGAACATTGCATTTATGCACTCACTGTCTGTCAATCTGAGCCTAAAAACATTAAAGACGCAATGACAAAAGACAACTGGATTGAATCCATGCAAGAAGAACTCAACCAATTCAAACCTCTTGAAGTATGGGAACTGGTTGAACGACCAACTGGGGTCTACGTCATTGGTCTCAAATGGATTTGGAAAAACAAATTGGATGCTGAAGGGAACGTAATCCGAAACAAGTCACGTCTAGTTGCTAAGGGTTATCGTCAGGAAGAGGGAATAGACTTTGAAGAATCTTTTGCTCCGGTTGCTCGTCTTGAGGCTGTTCGGATATTTCTCGCGTTCGCGGCTCATATGAATATGACGGTCTTTCAGATGGATGTCAAAATTGCGTTTCTCAACGGACAACTGAAAGAAACGGTTTATGTCAGCCAACCAGAAGGATTCGTTGATCCTGAGTTCCCGAACCATGTCTACAAACTGAACAAAGCTCTTTATGGTCTCAAACAAGCTCCTCGGGCATGGTACGATAAGCTATCATCTTTCCTCATTGCTAATAATTTCACCAAAGGTTCGGTTGACCTTACTCTTTTTATACAATATCACGGGGCACATATCTTAATTGTTCAAATTTACGTGGATGACATCATTTTTGGGTCTACACATAAAAAGTACTCAATCGCTTTTGCAAAACTAATGAAGAAAAATTTTGAAATGTCCTTGATGGGTGAACTTACGTTCTTTCTAGGACTGCAAGTTCATCAATCACCCCGTGGTATTTTCTTGAGTCAGTCCAAATATGCCCTTGAATTGTTAAACAAATTTGGAATGAAAACCTGTGACATTTATGCCACACCAATGACTCATACCAAGAAGCTAGACGCTGATTTACATGGGAAATTAGTGGACCCTACCAAATACCAAAGTATTATTGGGTCTCTCATGTATCTAACAGCTAGCCGACCTGACATTGTCTTTGCCGTTTATCTCTGCTCCCGTTATCAGTCAAGACCAACTGAAACACACCTCTCTGAGGCTAAAAGAATCCTCCGATACATCAAGGGAACCATTAACTTGGGGATCTGGTATCCGAAGGATTATGGTTTTGAACTAATCGCTTTTTCAGATGCTGATCACGCAGGGTGTTTAGATTCACGAAAAAGTAATTCAGGAGCACTACAATTTCTTGGTGATAAACTGGTGTCCTGGCAATCGAAGAAGCAGGATTGTACATCGCTGTCATCAACCGAAGCAGAATATGTAGCCATGTCGGCGTGTTGTGCTCAAGTCATCTGGATGAGAACACAACTCAAAGACTATGGTTACGTATTTGACAGAATCCCGATGTACTGCGACAATCGGAGTGCCATTGTGATCGCGTGCAACTCAGTTCAGCACTCGAAATCAAAGCACATCGATCTTCGCTATCATTTCATCAAGGACCACGTGGAATAGGGTACAGTTGAATTATACTTCGTGGGTACAGAATACCAATTGGCAGATCTACTCACCAAAGCCTTGCCTCCCGCTAGGTTTAATGAGTTGGTCCACCGGATTGGTATGCGGTGTTTGACTCAAGAGAAATTGGATGAACTCTTAAAACAATCTTAAAATCAGTCAAACACCAAAATCTCTTTTGTAAATATTTTTCAAAAACAAAATACAAAAATATAAAACCTGATAAAACAAAAAAAATATTCTTCTATCTATTTTTCTTTCAACATGGCAAGTACATTTCTTCCGTCAACACTTTAATCTTTCAAAATTCAGTATTTTTCCGACCAAGTGTTGAGGGGGAGAAAATCAATTCTTAACTGTTACAAAATAATCGTGTACTTGCATGTTACTCTATCCCGGTTGTTTCTTTTATAACGGTGGTCACATGTCTGGTTTTTTGACACTCCTCGAAATAAAATTTATAACCTTTCATTATTTCTTAAGTCGAGGGGGAGTGTCGTCAAGGTTCTTTCCTAAAATCTTTCGTTTGGTAACCAAAATGGAAGTTAAAAGGCTTTGGATGAAAATGGAAAAGGTGGAGGGACCATAACTGCCAAAAGCTTAAAGTTACTTTTAATAAAACTCCTCCACCTAACCTTTCACTTCACATTTATTACTCATAACCTAACAAATCCTACGCTTTAAAATCGTTCAAGAAATCCGTGCTTTTGATCATCATATTGTAAGTGTTTTCATAATCTAAACGTAATTACAAGCAAAGGTTTTGATTTTTATGCAAATCCAACGGCTATAACGTGAGATATGCGTGATTATGTGTTCTACGCATAAGCGTATGAACAAAAAATCATTGGTGTGTGTTTGTGGTTAAAACAATTGTGTCAAAACGTTTCAATAACATCAATGATACTATGTTTATCCTCAAAACTTACCCAGAAACACGAATTGATTGATTTTGAAAAACTAGGGTTTATGCGTAAAATTGGGTGTTTTCATGTGTGAACGTCTCTGGCTAATTGGTTGCTTATAATGTGTTGGTTAAGTGATGAATTAACTAGATCCATGCTTTGAACTTGCCCAAAAACAACAAAAGTGAAAGAATTGTAATTTAGGGTTCTAGTTCATACGAATTGGGTATTTGTAATTCACATGGTGTTTGATGTTAAAACTTGAACAAAACAACTCAATAGGCTTCTAAGACTTCCCATAAATGATTTGGTGAAATTTCCATGGCTAGATTTCTTAAGCGTAATTCTTGAAATTAGGGTTTAAGTTCTACGCGTAAGGTTTTCTACGCTTAAACTGTTTAACAAGATGAATGTATGGGTTAATATTGATGATATGATGAATTTATTTCAGGTTTGTTACAAGTTAGAATTCAGAATCAAGGTTCTAAGCAAACTACGCATAAGTATCACCTTACGCGTAGCATGTTATGCGTAAGAGTAATCTTACGCGTAGCGTCTACGCATAAGGTTCTACAATGGGACTACGCGTATCCTGTGAAGGATATGCGTAAACAGTGACCTCTACGCATAAAGGCCTACTCTTACGAGTAAGCCTTACGCATAAGGTTTTTATACGCTTACGCGTAAGCTCTACGCATAAGGTCCCCTGTTCCTACGTGTAATATGTCTTACACGTAAGTCAGGATCCTACGCATAAGCTTTCGTCTACGCGTATAACACTCCTGTTTATGCATAAATTTTCCACTTTTACGCCTAAGCCTTGATTGACCTTAATTATGAATTGTTACGCGTGCAAACTTGTAAATAAACAAATCATAACGTCACGAAACCAATAATGTCACTAACAAGCCTAAATGTTTAAAATGTTGTGTAAAATAAGTGATAACATAAACTTTAAAAGGTAAAGTTAACTAACTCACGAAACTTATCACAACGTCATTGGACTATTGAACACAAAAGTGACTTTGGACTCGTAACAATCATTGACATTGTACATTCAATAATTAGACAATAAAACCTTCTGTTGACTAACATAATGTCTTTCGATATGTTGGTTCTTTTGGCTAATGTTATTTCAGATCACGACATGGTTGCTCAAATGAAAGTGGATGCACCAGATGTTCTCACCATTGCTGATATCTTCCCTAATGGCTATCCGAGGAAGATTGGAAAGAACAACCTTCGGGTTGACTTTGAAACCCTCACCTGCTCTGAATCTTCCTGTTTGATTGCTATGGATATTCTCAAGAATCATCCCTACCCGAACATGCTCTCACATTCTGCTACAGTACCGGAGATCTACATGCAACAGTTCTGGAATTCAATGCAGAGGATCAAAGGTCAAAGTGGAGTGACAGTGACGCTCAATCACAAACAAGTCACTATCACACATGCAGACTTACGGGCTGTTCTTATCATCCCTGACATCGAGCCAACCGACTTCTATGCCATACCTGCTGAAGAGACAGTTTTGCAATTCTTGATTGATATTGGCTATGATGATGCGTCAGGAATTATCACTAAGCATTCTCATGTGGAGCTTAAGAACATTCCTCAACCGTGGAGAACTCTCTACATCATCATTACCAAATCTGTCTCTGGTCGTGATAGCAGCTATGAGCATCCCAAGCTCATAGAACTGCAAATTTCTTGGTCACTAATCAACATGAAACACATCGAGCTTGAAGCTCTGATATGGGATGACATGATGTCATTTCTCAAAAAGCTTGGCTCAAAGATTCCCTATGTCAGATACACTAAACTGTTGATCCAGAGAGCACTTGGACTTCATCCTGATATTCCCAAGAGGCTCAATGACCCCGACAATCACGATATGTTGACTGAGCCTATTTTAACTGTTAGAATCAAGGAAACGTCAACAAAGAAACAGGGTTCTATATTACCTGATCACCTTCTGTCAAACGAAATCAAAAAGCTCGAGACATACAAAAGGTATCTGGTAGCAGTGACAGAAGGCAAAGTTGGTCATCTTGATGAGAAACCTTCTGGGACACCTACACGGAGAACCAGAAGAGGCAGTGCAGGGAGTGCTGCAAGCACTGAGAGTCAGAGGAAGTTCCCCAAGAGGAATCATCCTCGTAAAAGGACTATTCCTTCTAAGGAAACTGGTCATATTCCCATTCCAAAGCTTGAACCACAAAGAAAGCTAGTGGACGAAAGCTCTGAAGATACACAATCAGATGAAGAGGTCTTCTACTCCGAATCTGCAACCGAAGCACCTCCTTCAGTAGCAAAACCTCCCAGTCCACCAGCTATCCAAGAAAAAGGGAAGACCCCAGTACTTGTACCTTATGATGAAAGCTCATGCTCAGATGAAGAGCAACTGGATACACCCTACAGGAAGAAGTTTAAAATCGTTAGACACCTACAAAAAAGCTAAAGAATTTGAACAAGATCAAATGCGTGGCCCCGGAGGGTCGAGTGGTGGTGTCCACTCTTCACCAATTCCTGATGCGGTTAATCAACCCGTTAAGGGAACTGGTGCCACCACTCTTGTGCAACAGCAAAAGCATGTGGAGGACTCTATTGATTATAACATTGAGGAACCAGAAAAGGATAAGTCTGAGAAAGAAAAGACTGATGAAGAGGCCCGAGCTCAGACGGAAGTAAAAGCTAAATCTGGACAAGATAATGAAGAGAATTATGATGATTATCTTCTCAACAGTCCAATTCGTTCCAAGGAGGATACTTCTGCACCTCCAAAGGACTTTGAGCCTCCTCATGTCTCCTCATCATCAGATTCATCATCTCATTCTTCACCACCACCATCTAAAAGATCAACCAAATCAACATCCAAATCAGTGAAGAAGCAAACTCGATCTTGGATTTCTCATACTCATAAAAGAATTGTGAATGCTGTCAAACAAGTCAGAAAGAAAGACATGCTTTATAGGAAAATGAATTTCTATGCTGATCAAATACAGTACCTTCATGACGAGAATGACGAGATGAAAGTTGAAAGGGAGTATGTCCAGAAGCTCATGAAAGATGATCTTCAAGGGAAAATGGACGAAATGATCAAAGGTTACACTCACAATTACCTCCTTGACATTGTTCCGAAAGTTACAAAGGAGTTGTTCACCAAACAACTCTATCCGAATCTACTTCACCTGGCCAAGCAGACTATGAAATCAACACCGATGCACGTGAACATCAATCCAGTTGATCCCATAATATTCTCAGATGCTGAGTTAGTTGACCGGCTAGTAGCTCAAATGTCCAAACGATCTGCAACACTTGCCTCTCACGAAGGTAAATTGCTTGAAGCATTGCCGGAATATCAACTCAAATCAGCATGCTGAGAAGAAGCTGAAAGGCCAAAGCGTCCACGCGACGATGAAGATAAGGATCAGGATAATAATGACGAGCATAAACGCTCGAAGAAGTCTGGTGAATCATCTTCAATGCAACTTCCACCCAAACGGACTCCAGCACAAAAAAGGTCTCCTCCTCGTTCTTCTACTGAAAAACCTCAGGATTCTTCTGAGTTACCACCCGAGACTCAGAAAACCGGTGATCACTTTGAGTATACGGGTGGTGACGATGAGGAATTCCATGAGCCCCAACAACAACCCACCTCTCCCGACAAAGTTAAGAAACAAGAATCCTCATCCAGGCCTAAGAAAAAGAAGAAGAAGGCGCCAAAAGCTGACGTCGTCTCATGGCTAGATGAAGATGACACAGAAGAATTTGAATTGTTTTCTACACTTGTTAATTCCACCCCCTATCCAGCCAAAGGTCAAGAACTGGTAGACGGTAATACATTGGAGCATGCTAAGTTCTTGCAAGAAAAATTCCGTGTGAAGAAGATGACGAAATCCGAGTTGAAGCGAATCAAGAATTAAGCATTTCAACTTCTCAAAGACAGCTCGGAAAGTGCTATTGAAGTTGAGTATCACCTTGACAATATAGCACGAGCCATGTCTAACAATATGGATTGGCTCAACCCAGAAGCAAACATCGACTTCACCAAACGGGACAATCCTCCATATTACACCGACTGGTCTAAACCTCTACCGACAATTGGCCAACCAGATCAGCCTAAGATTCCATTTCGCTATTTCTTCAACAGAGACTTGGAATTTCTTCTGCACGGCAGTGATGATTCAAGGAAATATGCTACATCTCTGATACTTCCGTTCCCGGCAGCCATATACTCAAACTGCATAGCCATCGAGGAAAAGGCTACCCACATGTTTTCTAACAATGTGGAATTGTATGACCGTGATGCAATGTATGGGATTCACCGACGAATCTACTACAGAAGCTGCCAAGTTCAGAAGTCTCAAAATGAAGTGTTCAGTACTAAAGGAATCGTTGCTGTTAAACATGTTGATCTTTCGTCTAAATGGGACTACACTTTTCTCAAGAATATCGTGGTCAAAAGACAAGACGAAAGAGATTTTGCATTCAGTGAAGCGAACTTTCAGAATTTGTCTCTCAACGACATTGAAGATCTGTATCTTGCCAAAGTACAGGGACGCATGAGACAATTCTCGACTGAAGTACAACGTGAATACATTAAGTCCTTGCTAATATTCATCAGAAGCATAGTCATACAGGAACGTGTAGAAGATCTCCAGTGTGGAAAACTAGAAGGGGGGTTGAATAGTTTTGCCCATTTTAAGTTAGTTTCAAAAACTTTTAGATTCGTTGATATGTGAGATCTTGTGGATGTAGAGAAAGTATAGATCTAATGATAAAGTAAGTAAATAAAGTAAAGCGAAGGGAAAGAAAAGACACAACCGATGTATAGTGGTTCGGCTACAAGGACACCTTCCTTGCCCTACTCCACTCCCCAAGTCACCTACTCGAGAGTTCAAGCACTATGTCAACAAACTCCTTCACTTGGCGGAGAAGCCTTCACAACGTTGCTTACATTTTTTCCGGTACAAAGCTAGATACCGAGTCCGTAACACGGTGGACCAAACCAACACGACTATTACACAGCAAATATGTGAAATATCAAATACAAGATCTTCGCTACAGAAATCTTTAGGAGAGACAAATCAATCAAGGACCCCTTGCTTGGATGATTTGTAGAATGCTCGTGATCTCGCCTTAGAGAAGGACCTATATGAGGATCACAATAGAAAGAAAGAAGAACAACTCTCTAGATCAAGTGATCTATATGTTAGAAGAGAATTAGAGTGTTTGAGAGATTTAGTAAGAAGAGGGGTGGGTTAGAATGAAGAAATGGCTCTCTATTTATAGGCAAATTCCTTCACTGTTCCCACGGATCCCACGGATCCCTTCCACAAGGGATCCGTCTAGTGTAATCCTAGGGATCCGTGGAACGCTCCTCTTTGCCCATGGGGTTTTTGGTTATGGGTCATGGGTTGGTCCATGGGTTATATCTAGATTCAATGTATCTAAGTATACATTGTATCAAGTCTCTTTGGGTATGGGTTAAGATCCATGGGTTATGGTCCATGGGTTATGATATTTACCCATCCTAATAAACTATTACAACAAATGCTTAATTACTACATTTTTGTATTTAAATGGCTATATGTAAATGCTTTACAAAACTAACATGTATCCTTTATAATTATACTTAAGATAACATTACATTTGTTATCAACAAAACACAAAGAGATCGCAAAATATTAATAAACGTTTTTACGGTTTATTTGTATTAACAATCTCCCCCTTTTTGTTGATGACAAAACATAATGTTATGATGAGTAAAACTTAAGAATAGATGTAAGTTTTGAAAGCCCTAAGTTTTACTTCTTCTCCCCCTTTTTGTCAAAACAAAAAGTTAACCTTTGGAAGAAATAAACAAACTTCTAACTCCCCCTTGACGGTAGCTCCCCCTTGTTTGGGACGTCAAGTGAAGAAAAATAAAAATCCTACAAAAAGAAAGGTTAGTAACCTGCTTATATAATCTTGTGGTTGCCGAGAATCAAGATTGGGAGCCAAGGTATGTAAACAAGGCCTTGTAATAAAACAACAAATTGTAGTGGTATGTATGCCACTTACAAGCATGTAAAAATAAGAACAAGACTTGTTCTTGAAAAATGACTTCAAAAATAATACTTAAAAGTAGAAAAGTAGTAGTAGTGATTCCTACCATGCTTGCATAAGGTTATGGATGGAGGTTTTGATGAGTAATGGTATTGATGTGATCAAGGATGAGGTTGAGTATGAAACGCATTTCTTCCCTAACTTCTATTGCAATTTCCCTAGTGGATTGGCAATGTTCACAATGTAAATGATGTGGGTGATGAGTGCGGAAGTTTTCCGGGTTGTTTTGATTTGAGTTATGCGGAAGTTGTGGTGGAAAAATAGGAAAATATGGATCAATATCCGGAATGTTAGTAAATGGTGGTGGAAAAGAACCTAGATGTTCTTGTGATGTGATGGGAGCTAATGGTGGTGATGTTTCAAGATCTTGAAATATAGTATTTGGAGATGTGGGGGGTGTTGAAAAGACTAATTCTTTTTCGTTAGGTTGATTAGATCTTGTTGGAGTCTTAAGGAGTTCCAAAAGAGTTATTTTAGGTGGTGATGAAGTTGGTGTACTTGTTGGTGATGAGGGTAGTGCTATAATGGAAGCATCTTTTGGTGAGTTATTTGTTGAGGATGAATCATTTGAGGTTGGTTTTGCTAAACAACAAGATCGGATACTAATCCATGCGGATATCCTAGCATTTGATTGTGGTATTTTGGATGGTGGAAGTACAAAGGTTTGGATATCATGATTGTTTGTACTAGATGATTCTCCTAAAGGGTTTTTGGATGACATGATGAAGTGTGTTTGTGAGAAGGAGATGGAGTATGCAAGCATTTTGGGAGTTATATATATAGAAAAACAAAACATTGTAATGAATGCTTGACCCAAAATGTGGATTAAAATCTAATGATTAGATATGAATTCAAGGCATGTGATCATGAGAACACAAGCATTAAAGAGCATACTCCCAAAAATGAAGCAAATGTGGATTTTTCATCCAAAGTGAAAAAATAGAAGTTGAAAACAACTTCTGTTTACACGGATCCCACGAATCCTTCCCTTGAGGGATCCGTCCAACATGAAGGCTGGGATCCGTGGGTCTGGTGATTCAGGCAGCACAAAATTTTCTTTTTGGAAATATTTTTGCCTATTGTGTGCCTATATGCAAACTATTTGGAGTTGCAGTTTTCTCGACCTCTAAAAAGAAAAGGAAAATAACTAGAGGAAAGAAAAATTCCTATTGAGATAACCTGAAAACACACATTTAGTACATAAGTACGTAATATTGTGTTATCAATGCTCCTAATTCATTTTTGCTTAAATGAATGTACCCGAAAACACATATTAGTTATGTGTTCCCTTTAGCATTCAAAAGACATGAGATGCAATGAAAACGGGTTTTTACTTTGAATTAATAATGAAAACGCGATTTGTCCTAGACGTGAGAAATTGCTTTTGTGAAATTGATACGGGAAGGTATCATTTTTTTTAGAAAACATTTTGAAAAGAGATTTTCTTTAAAAATGTGTATGTAGTTATGTGTTTGCAAAAAAAAATTATAAGTGGAAGACTTATATTGGGTTTTGAAAATTCCCGTATTGTTTGTGAGTTGTGCATGAAATAGAAATCCAAGACTCAGAAAGAAGAAGGCTAGTGTTTACATACCTTGTAGAGTCAAATAAGTTACGACGTTTGTTCCATTAGACCAAGACCAAGACGAAGTAGGTTGAATTGTTCCCGCTTCAACGGTTTGGTGAGGACGTCGACTATGTTGTCTTCGGATGCAACCTTATCAATAGAGATGTTCCCCTTTTGAACATTGTCTCTTAGGAAGTGATGACGAATCTCTATATGCTTTGTGCGAGAATGTAATACCGGATTCTTGCTTAAGTCAATTGCACCTTTGTTGTCACATAGGATGGCTATGTCTCTTAGATGGATGTCGTAATCTACTAACGCTTGTTTCATCCATAGTGCTTGTTGGCATGCTTTCCCGGCGGAGACGTACTCGGCTTCGGTTGTTGATATTGCAAGTGCCGTTTGTTTCTTAGAAAACCATGATGTTAAACAACATCCCATAAAAGTACATACCCCACTTGTACTTTTTCTATCAACGTAATCACCTGCATGGTCAGAATCTGCATATACAATTGTTTCTACTCCCGTGCCCTTAGGATACCATAATCCTAATTGTGTTGTACCCTTAATATATCTAAATATTCTTTTTACGGCTTCTAGGTGTGATATTTTAGGGTCTTCTTGAAACCTAGCACATAAGCAAACACTAAACATAATATCCGGCCTACTTGCCATGAGGTAGAGAAGGCTACCTATCATGCCACGATATTTAGTATTATCAACGGATTCTCCGTCCTCATCTTTTGTGAGTTTGGTGTCGGATGACATTGGAGTCCTAATTGGTTTTGACTCTTCTAGACCGAATTTCTTTAACATCTCCTTGATGTATTTAGATTGATTAAAGAAGATACCATCTTCTACTTGTTTTATTTGTAGACCAAGAAAGAAACTAAGTTCTCCCATCATACTCATCTCGAACTCGTCATGTATGATTTTAGAGAAATCATCACACATGTCTTGACAAGTGGATCCGAATATAATATCATCTACATATATTTGTACTATGATTATATGTGACTCTCTTTTCTTAGTAAAAAGTGTGTTGTCAACTAACCCCATGGTGTAGTTGTGTTTAACTAGAAATGACTTGAGTCTATCATACCAAGCTTTTGGAGCTTGTTTAAGACCGTAAAGGGCTTTCTTTAATTTATACACATGTTTGGGTTTTTCAAAATCAATGAAGCCCGGAGGTTGAGCTACATATACTTCTTCATTTATGACACCATTTAGAAAAGCGCTTTTGACATCCATTTGATACAGCTTTAGATCATTAGCACAAGCATAAGCAAGAAGTATTCTTATAGACTCTAATCTAGCCACGGGGGCATAGGTCTCATCAAAGTCTATTCCCTCTTGTGGGTTATACCCTTGAGCAACGAGTCTAGCCTTGTTCCTAGACACTACTCCATTTGCATCTAATTTGTTCTTATAAACCCATTTGGTTCCTATTATGGTTTGATTACTAGGTGGAGGGACAAGTGTCCAAACATCATTAGAAACAAATTGATTTAGTTCTTCTTGCATAGCCATTACCCAACTTTCATCTTTTATGGCTTCTTGTGTATTCTTAGGTTCTAAGGTTGAAACGAAACAAAACAAGCTACTTTGGTTTTGAACTTGAGACCTTAATGTTCGTTCGTCTAGTTTTCCTATGACTTTATCTACGGGGTGACCTTTGGACTCTTTAATGTTTACTATTACATCACTTAGAGGTTCTTATTCATTTATATTTTTCTTTATTACTATGGCTTCACTTTCTATAATCTCGTCATCGACAAGAGGTGGAGAGGGTTTGGGTGGACTTTCATCAAATTTTATATTTAATGACTCTTCTACCTTCATTGTTTCTTTGTTTAATATGACCTAAGCTTTGCTATTTGGCGAATAACCTAAAAAGATACCTTCGGTTGATTTAGGATCAAATTTTGTAAGGTAATCTTTAGTGTTAAGAATAAAACATTTACTACCAAAGACTCTAAGGTGATTTAACGTAGGCTTTTTGCCTCGAAGTAACTCATATGGAGTTTTTCCTAAGATTGGTCTAATCAAGACTCGATTGAGTATATATGTTGAAGTATCAACGGCATTACACCAAAACTTTTGAGGTATGGATTGTTCATTAAGCATGGTTCGACTCATTTCTTGTAGAGTTCTATTCTTTCTTTCTACTACCCCATTCGATTGTGGAGTGCGTGGAGCCCAGAAGTTGTGAGTAATACCATTAGCGTCACAAAAAGCTCCGAATTGCACTTCATTATCGAATTCCCTACCATGATCCGTCCTCATAGACACTATGGGTCTTCCTAGTTGTCTTTGGATCTTTTTGCTTAATATTTCAAAATAGTTAAAGGTTTCCGTTTTGTTCTTTAAAATTTTTGTCCAAGTATACCTAGAGTAGTGATCCACTATTACCAAAGTATAGTAGTTGCCTCCATAACTTTGGATAGCGGATGGACCAAATAAATCCATATGTAGTAATTCTAGACACCTAGTTGTGGACACCATGTTTTTAGCTTTATGACTTGAATGAGCTTGTTTTCCTATATTACAAGCATCACAAAAATGATGTTCATATTTTAACTTAGGTAGATCTCTTACTAGATCTTTGGATGATAGCGATTGAAGAAGTCGCATGTTGGCGTGACCCAATCTTCGATGCCATAAGGTCGAAGTATCATCCATAGAGGTAAGACATAGTTTGTCTTTAGGTTCATTACCGATTTTAATGACATGGACTCCATGTTTCCTAATTCCTCTTCCTATGGTTATGCCATTTTTAAGTATCTTACTACCGGTTTCAGTAAAAAGTACATTGCACTTTTTATCACATATTTGTCCTATACTTAAGAGGTTAAAGTTTAGGTTTTCTACGTGACACACATCGTTAATGGTTAGAGATTTGTTATAAATCGTACCTTTACCGATGATTCTACTTTTGCTATTTCCAAACACCACATTACCTCCATTGAAGGATTCATATGTGGAGAATAGATCCTTATTACCGGTCATGTGCCTCGTGCACCCGCTATCCTTGACCCATTCATCGGGGTCTAGGTCAACCTTAAAGCACACCTAAAATAATAATAAACTCAAAAGTTTGGTCCCCATTTGTTCATGGGTCCATTAGTGTTAAACATTCCATTCATATTAGACATGTATGGATAAGATGAGTATGCATTCCATGGAGCAAAGTTTTGAAAATGAAAACCATTTTGCATGTTTGGATTCCATCCCATTTGATGGTTACTTTTCGGGTAAACGTTATTAGGTCTCCTAAATGAATTAGGTTTTGAAAAAGATGGAGCTTTGTTTCTTGCAAAAGTAGGATTATATTTTGGAGGTGGTTGTCTAGTGGTGACATGAGTTGGTTTCTTCCTATTAACTATAACAAACTCAGTTCTAGATGAGGAAGCTACGTTATTGCTACTGTTTGCTACAGCAGATCCACGGATCCCTTTCTGTACACTAGCCGGTTCCCTTTTTAGGGGATCCGTGGGATCCGCCACAACAGTGGCTGGTTCTTCTAGTTCCTTAACAAATTTTGTTTGTTTACTTTCACTAGTTGATGGATCAAGTTGTTGACTACCTAGACCCTTTTGATTGTTACCGGTTTTAACACCTTCGAGTATTGTATCTAACGTGTTCGTACTCATTCTAGCAATTTTAGAATCTAAGTTATCCACTAGTGTTTGAAGTTGAACGCAAAATTCACATTCCCACTTGCTATTTTACCCTTTTCTAAACGTTTTAGTTTTGCTTTTAATTCTATGACTTCTTTATCTAAACGTTGATTTTGACTCTTTAAAAGTTTGTTTTTGTTAATTAGTTTTAAGCTAATATTGCATAGTTTGTCATATTCATTATGCAATGAGTCATCATCGAGTGATGAACTACTATAGTATTCGTGACATACCTCGTCATTTGCCATGAGACAAATTTCTTCATCCTCCTCGTCGCTCATTCCCCATGTGCCGCTCACGAACGCCTTTTGATCATCCCGTTTGGGACACTTACTAATAAAGTGGTTTGGGTCCCCACATTTAAAGCAAGTAGGATCATCCTTTGGCTTCTTGTCCTCTTTGATTTTCCGAAAGCCTTTCTTAGCGTCATACGGTTGTTTGACGTATCTTCCCTTTCTTCTAAAGAACTTTTTAAAGTCCCTTACCGCCATCGCGTACTCTTCGTCCTCACTACTCGAAGAGGAGTTCTCCTCATCGCTCGTAGCCTTTTTGGCTTTAAGGGCAAGAGATTTGTGTTTCTCTTTCACCTTTGAAGCTTCGGAATCTTTAGCAAGGACAAGCTCGTAGACTTTCAGGTTGCCTATGAGTTCATCGAGGGTGAGAATTGTCAAATCTTTTGACTCTTCGATCGCCGTCACCTTGGATCTCCACTTCGATGGAAGTGCCCTTAGATATCTCCTAACATGATTACAGCTAGAGAAAGATTCATCAAGTGCTTGTAAAGATGTAATAATAGTATTAAAGTTAGCAAATGAATGATCTATAGTTTCCTCATCCGATATTGAAAATTGTTCATATTGTTGAACAAATAAATCAATTTTATTATTTTTAACTTGTTGGTTGCCTTGATGAGTTACAACTAAAGAATTCCAAATTTCTTTAGAGGTTTTAAGGATAGAAATTCTTTCGAATTCCTTTTTCGGTAAAGCATTATATAAAACCATTTTTGCTTCACTATTTTTAGAAAGCTTTTTCTTCATTTCATCGTTTAGTTTATCATGAGGTATGTGAACTAAATTTCCTTTATCATCATTTGAGGTAGCATCAAAATCACCTTCAACAATAATGTACCAAAGATCAATATCTTTAGACTTCACATATGTTTCGAATCTATTTTTCCAATATATAAAACCATTAGTTTCAAGTAGTGGTGGTCGTTGCATAGATTGCCCTTCCTTATAATTTTCAGAACCCATAGTGATCGAAAAGTTTTTAAAATACAATTTTATTTTAAAACTTTTATAAACTTAGCTCTTGATGCCAATTGTGGAAAACTAGAAGGGGGGGTTGAATAGTTTTGCCGATTTTAAGTTAGTTTCAAAAACTTTTAGATTCGTTGATATGTGAGATCTTGTGGATGTAGAGAAAGTATAGATCTAATGATAAAGTAAGTAAATAAAGTAAAGTGAAGGGAAAGAAAAGACACAACCGATGTATAGGGTTCGGCTACAAGGACACCTTCCTTGCCCTACTCCACTCCCCGAGTCACCTACTCGAGAGTTCAAGAACTATGTCAACAAACTCCTTCACTTGGCGGAGAAGCCTTCACAACGTTGCTTACACTTTTTCCGGTACAAAGCTAGATACCGAGTCCGTAACACGGTGGACCAAAACAACACAACTATTACACAACAAATATGTGAAATATCAAATACAAGATCTTCGCTACAGAAATCTTGCGGAGAGACAAATCAATCAAGGACCCCTTTCTTGGATGACTTGTAGAATGCTCGTGATCTCGCCTTAGAGAAGGACCTATATGAGGATCACAATAGAAAGAAAGAAGAACAACTCTCTAGATCAAGTGATCTATATGTTAGAAGAGAATTAGAGTGTTTGAGAGATTTAGTAAGAAGAGGGGTGAGTTAGAATGAAGAAATGGCTCTCTATTTATAGGCAAATTCCTTCACTGTTCCCACGGATCCCACGGATCCCTTCCACAAGGGATCCGTCTAGTGTAATCATAGGGATCCGTGGAACGCTCCTCTTTGCCCATGGGTTTTTTAGTTATGGGTCATGGGTTGGTCCATGGGTTATATCTAGATTCAATGTATCTAAGTATACATTGTATCAAGTCTCTTTGGGTATGGGTTAAGATCCATGGGTTATGGTCCATGGGTTATGATATTTACCCATCCTAATAAACTATTACAACAAATGCTTAATTACTACATTTTTGTATTTAAATGGCTATATGTAAATGCTTTACAAAACTAACATGTATCCTTTATAATTATACTTAAGATAACATCACATTTGTTATCAACAAAACACAAAGAGATCGCAAAATATTAATAAACGTTTTTACGGTTTATTTGTATTAACATCCAGCTTGCAGTTGAATCATATCAGACCCGTGTCAACTTCACTCCACCTCAGCTAGATCTTCCCGACATCAACCAGCTTCCACAATACACACTCGTCATCAAACCATTCGGCGTCGTTTATCGCAGTGAACTTCAACGAAATTGCTTGATGGCGTGTAAAGATCTTCACAAGTTTGGGGATCACACTTTGAAGAAGGTTAGGGACGGATTGGCTTATCGGTTGAAGGCGATATATGAAGGCATAGGGTCTCAAAAGCGATGGAACTCTCAGGACAGAAGGGATGTGCAGAGGATCATCAGAATGATTGATGAAAGGTTGTATCGAAGGGATCAGTTCAGAACATTGGAAAGCTTTGTTGGTGGTCGACCCAGGATTAACATCACCGGCTATCAACGCCCTGTTCGCACTCCTAGCAACATCACTGGACTTCCTGGTATCCCTTGAACTGCTTCTATTTCATAATATTTTGGATGTATGATTTATTATCACAGTGGCTTGTGCACACATAACAGTGTACAACCCGTAATTGTCAAGAAAGGACCCTGTGGTACGCTTCAGTGCCACAATCCTTATAAAAGGAGCGAAAGCTTCTTATTTTTGAGTAAAACCTATCAAACCTTTCATCTTTCAAGGTTTTGCTCAAAAGAACAAGTACTTCCCCATATGATTTTCAAAACCTCAACCGTTTATATCACTTGTTGAGGGGGAGTATTTGAATTAAAACTTTGTTCACAAATTGTTCATAGTGATTATCTTCCCGCAACACTCAAAATGGTCATATTTATTCTCAACTTTTCAAAAATAACATTTATATATGCCATTTTTGAGGGGGAGAAAATTTTGTGATAAGAAATATGTTGTGTTAATGCAAATGAATCTTTGTGCTATAGACTTAACCAACGAATTGACGGTACTTAACTGTTAGTAACTCGAAAAGACTTGTCCAGGACGGGTAATAATTTCAAGCTAGTTCGCTAGTAATGTAAACGTGTCTCGCAAAGGACTTGTCCGAGTAGAAAGTACCATTCGAGAAATTCTTGGTAGACATGAAATCTGACGGGTTTGACAACCTTTCGAGGTTTGTCTACACCTTCAAGGTAGTTATTAGAGCTAGTTGTCACCTAAAAGCTGACAATGTAACTCTTTAACTATGTAACGTAACCATGTCTCGCGGGGGATTGTCTATCTTGAGCTGATCAATTCGTAAAGTGCGTGCTCTTTCCTCACTGTGCAGATTTCCGTAAAAACTCTTAAGCACATGTGGTGGGGGAGTATTTCTGAAAATCTAAAACTCTTGAAGTGTTCAAACATGTTTTTCATTCACAAACACGTTGAGAGATTTTCTTGAAAATTGGTTTTATGGCAACATAGGTTAGTCATGGAGTTATAAGGTGACTAAGGTTAGGAATAACCGTCCTATGATCCGCCAGAGCCGGAGGGATCTACCCAAGGACATCACAAATAGTTAGTACTTAAAAGTCCTTAGGTATGATTATTAAAAGGAGAAAATGAGAATCGGAGAAAGAAGGAGTTGAAGAATTAAAAAGAAATGCAAAGAAAAGGGTGAAAAGAAATAGCCCTCCAAATTATTCAACTTAGGGCAGACACCGGGTTCAATTCATATGCTACTGGTTGTCACTTAGTGACGCCGGTATTGAAGATTAAAAGTCGTCATGGACCCAGTGACGCGTGCACTAAACCTTCTTAACCACTCAAGTTTCTCTCAACAGAAGCTTGTTTCATTCTCACAGGGAACCCTACGTAAACTATTGGCTTTCTCTTAGAGATCGCTGGTATTGAAGAAGGAGACCCTCTCCCTAGTCTCCGCTCAGGAAAACCAAAACGCACTATTGAGTCTAGAGCCACGAGATTCATCAAAAGATCTCTTAGGTACACTTGACATTTCATCACTTGGTGTTCAACAATAAGAACATCAGTGGTACGTTATTGAGTCCTTCACAGATCTTAGCAATCTGTCGAGAACATTTATGAGAGGTTCACAACTATGATCCTCAGTGATTGAATGGAAACTCCTGCCAGGGTCAACATCAAACAGCCCTGACAGCAGGTCACTTCGGTAACTCCCCGTGGATTACGCTTAGTGTGTCTCAAACGGTCTACAGTCGTGAGGTGATGCTTCGGTGTACCTCAGCGACTCATCTGAACTGTAGATGTACTTCGGTACATCGTGTTATCTCACTTGTGGGACTCCAGTTCAGGAACAGCCTTTGTAAGAATTAGAGTTGTGTTTTCACACTATGCTGTTAACACTCTCGAAGTTCAAACTTGTCAGTGCCGGAATCCGTTTATTACTAACCGTTTGAATGTTTTCTTCTTATGGAAGCTCTGGAGCGGAATGATCGTACATATTCTTCTCATGCTCACGCCAACATCATCACTAATGGAAGTTCTATCTTAATGCAACACAAAAGTCAGAATGATTCTTCGCCAAATCAAAGAATCTACAAAGTTAAAAACTTAAAGAACTTCATCAGTACTGAAATCCAACGTCAAAGAGCATGTGAGCATGTTGAAGAATGACGTGGAGACACTGTAGCAGCGAAGCAGACCTGAGGCAGACTTGATGCAGATAACAACAACATACTATCACTACCATCACAAAGAACAATGATCAAAGAACAAAGTTAATGATGACTTCAAAGCAAAACTGTTTGAAGAAAACAATTTCTCTACACTGGGGAGATTGTTCAAATCAAGGTAATTCTTCTCACAAGAAAGAAGAATGTCAGTAGACGTCAAAAGCTACTATTACATCAACGCCTTCACCGTTCATATTCATTCATCACTAACACTTAGGGGGAGATTGTTGGAATCACTCCTAAACCTTAATCAAGTGTTAGTAAATCATATGTAATAGTTAGCTTAATTATGGCCTTTATGTTTGTTATTAGCCTTAAGCTTATGTAGAAGGCCCATGAGCTTAGGCCCAAACCCATAGGAGAAAGGATGGGAACTAGGAGTGTTGCCCTAACTTCCCTCCTATAAATACTCTTGTATAACCCTCCCTTGAGGGTTGGTTGTTCAATTTATTTCTTTCACATACTCCTACGCATAACCGTTTACTTGTATCGTGTGTGTGTGTTTGATTTATTGTTCAATCGCCTTTATCTCTTTCTATTAAGCTTGTGTTGTAAAACTATTGACCTAACAATTCTACAAAACTTTTTATTGCTAGACGATATTCAATAAAAATCATTTATTTATATAGTAAGAGAAAATATAAAATGAGAAAACTAGTTCGTTCTATTAATTTATAGGAATGTTTAGTTTTCTAATCAAGTCTCATGATTTATTAGCAAAATAAATATTTATAAAAACACATGTGTCGATTTGTTAAAAAGAAAAACTAAAACACTCTGGAGGGTAAGTGATAAAAATTTGTCGTTAAAGTTTAAGTAAATTATAAGGTATATAAACTTATCAATTTTCATGCTTTTGATAACTTAATAAATTTAAAGAAAAAATTACACGTTTGGTCCCTGTGGTTTGCTCAGATTTCATGTTTAGTCCCTAAGTTGTTTTAATTAAAATAGAGATATCTATTTTTAACATCTTGCACTAATTTAGTCCCTATTTTGGATGGAGTGTTAGTTTATCTATTAAGTGTTAAAATAATATGTGCCCGTTAGTCCCTCCGTTAAGATTTTTTGCACAGTTAGTCCTCATTTTTAAAATGAATTAAAACTTGTTTTTATCCGTTTTCGTCCATAATTTTTACGTTTTTGTCCGTTTCTTTTACGTGTTCGTCCGTTTTTTTTTTTTTTTCCTTTTTTTATTTATTTTTTATTATTTTTTTATTTTTTTACGTTTTCGCTTGTTTTATACGTTTTTATCCCTTTTTTTTTAAGTTTTCGTTTCTTTATATTAAATTTTCGTCCATTTTTACGTTTTTGTCAGTTTTTTTACGTTGTCGTCCGTTTTTAAACATTTTCATCTGGTTTAACGTTTTCGTTTGTATTTTTACGTTTTTGTCTATTTTTAAGTTCGTCCGTTCTTTACGTTTTCGCCCATTTTTTTACTTTTTTTGTCTGTTATTTTAAGTTTTCACCAGTTTAAAACATTTTCATCTGTTTTTTATGTTTTCATCCGTTTTTTATGTTTTAGTCCGTTTTTTACGTGTTCGTATGTCTTTTACATTTTCATCTGTTTTTTACGTTTTTGTCATTTTTTTACGTTTTTGTCCGTTTCTTTTACGTGTTCGTCTATTTTTTTACGTTTTCGTCGATTTTTTACGCTTTCGTTTGTTTTTTATGTTTTTGTCCGTTTTTTTCGTTTTCATCTGTTTTTTAAGTTTTCGTTTCTTTTTTTTACGTTTTCTTCCCTTTTTTTACGTTTTTTTTGTTTTTTTACGTTATCGTCCGTTTTTAAAAATTTTCATCTGGTTTTACGTTTTAATTTGTATTTATACGTTTTTGTCTATTTTTAAGTTCATCCATTTTTGTCCGTTTTTTACGTTTTCGCCTGTTTTAAAACATTTTCAACTGTTTTTTTTTATGTTTTCATCCGTTTTTTACGTTTTCGTCCGTTTTCTACGTGTTCACCTGTATTTTTACATTGCCATCCGTTTTTTACATTTTTGTCCTTTTTTACGTTTTCGTCCGTTTTCAATAATTTTCATCCCTTTTTTACGTTTTCCTCTTTTTTTATGTTTTTGTCCATTTTTATGTTTTCATATGTTTTTTAACGTTTTCTTCTGTTTTTTACGTTTTCATCCATTTTTTACGTTTTCGTCCTCTTTTTTTTTTTTTTTTTTTTGGTTACGTTTTCTTCTGTTTTTTTACATTTAAAAACATAAAAATACTGATGAAAGCGTTTAAAAACAGATAAAAACGTAAGAAAATGGACAGAAACGTAAAATAATAGACGAAAACGTATAAAAACAGACAAAAACGAAAAAATACATACAAAAACGTAAAAATGGATGAAAACATAAAAAAGGAAAAAAAACGTGAAAAAGAAGATGAAAACGTTTAAAAACGGACGAAAACATAAAAAAAATACGAAAATGCCAAAAAGGGGTGAAATGTAAAAGAACAGAAAAAACATAAAAAGAATGGATAAAAACGTAAAAAAAGAATTGATAACGTAAAAAAATGGATGAAAACGTAAAAAACAATAGAAAAAGGTTAAAAAATACCCTAAGAGATGTATTTTGGCCTTTACACTATTTATAATTTGATGGTGGTGATTGACTAGCTGATGGTAAAACACATGAATTAGCCATATTTTCTTATTCAATGTCATTTTTTTTAAAAGAGATGACAAACGAACCACAAGAATTAGTCATATTTTTTTTTTCATTGCTACCTTTTTATTTATTTTACAAATCATGTGTTTTTGACTTTTTGTTTTAAAACAGGAGTATAAACCAACTATATAATATTGATAATTTGTTTTCCTATTGAATTATTAATATTATTTGCTATTAATTAATTATCATTCACCTTAATGATAAATATTTGTTGCCTTTAATTGACTATTAGGCACTTTTTTAAAACCAGATAATAAACGAACGACAAGAATTATTCATATTTTTTTAATCATTGTTACTTTTTTACTTATTTTACAAATCATGTGTTTTTTATTTTTTTTCTCAAAATAGTACAATCAACTAACATGATAATATTGATAAGATGTTTTCATTCTTAATAATAGATGTTAGTTCCCATTACTTGACTACCAGTCACTTTTTATGTGTATAAGATACAAGCACATGATTCTACAAAACTTTTTATTGCTAGACGATATTCAATAAAAATCATTTATTTATATAGTAAGAGAAGATATAAAATGAGAAAACTAGTTCGTTCTATTAACTTATAGGAATGTTTAATTTTGTAATCAAGTCTCATGATTTATTAGCAAAATAAATATTTATAAAAACACATGTGTCGATTTGTTTAAAAGAAAAAGTAAAACACTCTGGAGGGTAAGTGATAAAAATTTGTCTTTAAAGTTTATATAAATTATAAGGTATATAAACTTATCAATTTTCATGCTTTTGATAACTTAATAAATTTAAAGAAAAAATTACACGTTTGGTCCCTGTGGTTTGCTCAGATTTCATGTTTAGTTCCTAAGTTGTTTTAATTAAAATAGAGACATCTATTTTTAAAATCTTGCACTAATTTAGTCCCTATTTTGGATGGACTGTTAGTTTATCCATTAAGTGTTAAAATAATATGTGCCCATTAGTCCCTCCGTTAAGAGTTTTTGCACCGTTAGTCCTCATTTTTTAAAATGAATTAAAAACTTGTTTTTATCCGTTTTCGTCCATAATTTTTACGTTTTTGTCCGTTTCTTTTACGTGTTCGTCAATTGTTTTACGTTTTCGTCTGTTTTTTTATTCTTTTTTCCGTTTTTTTTTTTTTTTTTTTTTTTTTTTTTTTTTTTTTTTTTTTTTTTTTTTTTTACGTTTTCGCTTGTTTTATACGTTTTTATCCCTTTTTTTTTTAAGTTTTCATTTCTTTAAATTACATTTTTACGTTTTCGTCAGTTTTTTACGTTGTCGTCCGTTTTTAAACATTTTCATCTGGTTTAACGTTTTCGTTTGTATTTTTACGTTTTTGTCTATTTTTAAGTTCGTCCGTTCTTTACGTTTTCGCCTATTTTTTTACTTTTTTTTGTCTGTTATTTTACGTTTTCACCAGTTTAAAACATTTTCATATGTTTTTTATGTTTTCATCCGTTTTTTATGTTTTAGTCCGTTTTTTACGTGTTTGTATGTTTTTTACATTTTCATCTGTTTTTTACGTTTTTGTCCGTTTCTTTTACGTGTTCGTCTATTTTTTTACGTTTTCGTCCATTTTTTACGCTTTCGTCTGTTTTTTATGTTTTTGTCCGTTTTTTTCGTTTTCATCTGGTTTTTATGTTTTCGTTTCTTTTTTTTACGTTTTCGTCCGTTTTTTACGTTTTTTTGTTTTTTTACGTTATTGTCCGTTTTTAAAAATTTTCATCGTGTTTTACGTTTTAATTTATATTAATACGTTCTTGTCTATTTTTAAGTTCGTCCATTTTTGTCCGTTTTTTACGTTTTCACCTGTTTTAAAACATTTTCATCTGTTTTTTTTTTTTTTTTTTTTTTTTTATGTTTTCATCCGGTTTTTACGTTTTCGTCCGTTTTCTACGTGTTCACCTGTATTTTTACATTGCCATCCGTTTTTTACGTTTTTGTCCTTTTTACGTTTTCGTCCGTTTTCAATAATTTTCATCCCTTTTTTACGTTTTCCTCTTTTTTTATGTTTTCGTCCATTTTTATGTTTTCATATGTTTTTTACGTTTTCATCCATTTTTTACGTTTTCGTACTCTTTTTTTTTTGGTTACGTTTTCTTCTGTTTTTTTACATTTAAAAACATAAAAATATTGATGAAAGCGTTTAAAAACAGATAAAAACGTAAGAAAATGGACAGAAACGTAAAATAATGGACGATAACGTATAAATACAGACAAAAACGTAAAAATACATACAAAAACGTAAAAATGGATGAAAACATAAAAAAATGACAGAAATGTGAAAAAGAAGATGAAAACGTTTAAAAATTGACGAAAACATAAAAAAAAATACGAAAACGCCAAAAAGGGCGAAATGTAAAAAAACAGAAAAAAACGTAAAAAGAATGGATAAAAACGTATAAAAAGAATTGATAACGTAAAAAAATGGATGAAAACGTAAAATACAATAGAAAAAGGTTAAAAAAAACCCTAAGAGATGTATTTTGGCCTTTACTGTTGGAATCACTCCTAAACTGTATTTCAAGTATTTATATTTCATATGTAATAGGTAGCTTATTATGGCCTTTATGTTTGTTTAAGGTCTAGCTTATGTAGAAGGCCCACAAGCTTAGGTCCAAGCCCACATAAGAAAGGATGGGAACTAGGAGTGTTGCCCTAGCTTCCCTCCTATAAATACCCTTGTAAACCCTCATTTGAGGGTTGGTTGTTCAAGTTTTTCTCTTTCACATTCACCTACGCATAACAGGTCCATAATATTGTTTGTGTGTGTGTTAGATCTTGTTCAATCGCCTTATCTCTTTCTATATTACTTGTGTTTGTAAAATTAGTGACCTAACAGTGGTATTGTTGGATCGATATACTTTAATCAAACTAACTTAACTAGCTTGTTAAGGTTTAATAACCTCGGATAAATCCTAAGTTATTAACAAAGAAACACTGAGCAATCTTTATCAAGTACGCGGAATTTACTTAACAAAGCTAAGAAGAATAACTTTATTATAAACTCTAAATCTGCTTATTATGCAGATACTCTAATACAACTCTAAGATAATCGAACTTTTCTCTAAAACACTAATTCGTAAACTCTAGAACTCTATTTCTGAAATCGTACCTCTAATGCCAATCTAGGAGTCCTTTTATAGGCTCAAGGATATCCTAGTCGGTTTACAATTGATAACCTTGTACGACAAGTAATCTAAACATAGAATACAATTCTTTCCATAAACGAATATAACAGTTCTTTTGTTCTAGCAGTACTTTGACTTTATCTTGCAGTACTTTGACTTTGTCTTTAGCAGTACTTTGACTCTTTGACTTCTTACAGTACTTTGCAGCTTACAGTACTTTCATATCTTCAGTACTTTGATATCTTCAGCACTTTCATATCCCAACATGAATAACAACAGAGCTCAAGTGGTGGAACAGGGAAATGCTCAGAATCGGTTAAATGGTCTTAGATGCTACAACTGCAATGAGAAGGGACACCTGGCTAATGCATGCCCAAAGCCGAGGACTAGGGGCAGTGCTTATTTCAAAGAGGCTTTACTTTTGGCTCTTAAGGATGAAGCTGGTGGATCTCTCACAGACAAAGAACAGAGCTTTATGGCAGATGCAGACTCAGATGATGATATGGAGGACTTGCAGGCCAATGCAGCTGTTATGTTGATGGCTAATATGCAAGAGTTACACATGAGTGAAACAGACCCAGTGTATGACACTGATGGCTTGTCTCAGGTACCCGAACAAACCATCATCATATCTGAACTAATATCTCCGTCAATATCTGAATCCGGCACGACTCAGAATGTTCAAAATGAGTCATCTACATCTCATTCTGCCGATTTTCAAATAAACCCCGTAGTCACATTTGACGATCCAGATGACCTTATGGTTTCCCTTGATAATCAAATTGACTCCGTGGTTATACTTGAGGATCTACATAATGATCATGTTGTGACTCACGTTGAACAAGATGAACCTTTGCCTCATCCAGATCTTGTTCTGTTACTTAAAGACCAACAATCCCAAATTGTTGAATGTGTTGCATTAAATCAGACCTTAAAAAGTAAAAATGCACTGCTAACCAAGGACTTTGAATGCTTACAAATGCAACTCAACTTTTTCAAAACTCAAGAAAACCGTGAAAAAGGTTTTGAAGCCGCTTTTGCAAAATCTCATCAAAACAAAAAATATTTAGAGAGACAGATGCGTGATCTAGCCGCCTCGAAGAATGCTTTGTTGTCTGAATTAGAACAACTGAAACATGAACATAAAAAGCAAATTAACGCTCTCACCTTGGAAAATCAAAAAGCTAAGGCTGAGATGTTAAATTGTCAAAAACAGTTCTCCGCATACAAAAAGCATTCAACGAATCGGGTAGATGACCTTCTTGAAGAAATTATCGGCTTGAAAAACAAACTTAAAGAGTTTAAAACTGTTGTTTACAAACATGGTGAATCAGTAACAGCTATTGAAAAGTTTACCTTAAAACCCAATCCAAAAGGGTATGGAAAAAATCTAGCTGATTACAAACCTAAGCTTTCACTAAAAACATTCAAACCAACTCCTGAAGTTTCCAGTGCAGAATACAAAATTGATAATACTGTTATGAGTGTTGTTGAATACCATCGTCAAGAGGAATTAGATGCAGAAGCCGAGAGTCGATCAAAATTAAAAAACGTTGTTTACAACAAACCTTTTAATTATAAAAACGCGGTCACTTTCGTCACACCAACGGATTCTTCTAACACACCAAGGGTTATCATCAAAACACCTGAGTCTTCTATTGTTAATCCCCAACCAGATTATGCACAAACTTATGGTCCTTTACCTTCCATTAGTGAAGTTAACTCAAAACCTGAAAATCAAAAAATTCTTCGATATTTTGACATTTTCATGGCTGACCTCAAAATTTTACAACATGAGATACAATATCGCTCTGAAATCAAAGTTGAACATTTTCAATCGCCTCTGGCGCGAGAACAAAGAGACATTTTTCAGAAAAATCTTTTACCTAATGTTAAAAACTTGAAAAGTTGTGCAATTGCCTGGGAAAAGGATTTTCATAAGGAACTTGGGGTAATGAAAAACGTTTTCGAGAAAACAGAAACATCTATTTCTAACACTAAACGCAAAAAGAAAATGTTGAGAAAAGATGTTGATCGACTCTTGCAAGATGTTATCTGTGCTGATGTCCATAATGTTGTGTTATTCTATTCTTTGCCACATGCATCTGATTATATCTCTGCTGATATTGTTGAAAATGTTGTAACTGTTGAGAACACCGATAATGTGCTTCAGATCGAGTCTTTAAAAGCTGAAAATAAACGATTACTCAATGAAATTTACAATGCAAAACGTCGTCTTCATTGGTGTGAAAAAGATATTCACAATCATCAACTTAGTTTTCAAAAGAAAATCGCTCAGTTGAGTGCAAAATCTTCTGATCCTAAAATTGAGCAACTGGATGATCAAAACGTGTCTTTGAAAAGTCAAATCTCAAAATATGAACAAGAACTTTCAAAAGTTAAACAGGAATATGATGTCATATTTGATTTACTCAATAAGACTCGTCATGAAGCATCTAACGAACTTGATCACTATCTTGCTCACACTAGAGAAGTCATTAATTTTGCTGGTAATATTCGTTCTGAAAATCAGGATTTGATTCACACTATCTCTAAGCTAAGAGAAATGTTAGGAAGGTATGAACAACTTCCGCCAACCGTGATTAAGAGATTAGCACCAGTCACACTTAGTAATCGTGAACCTAGAATCCCTACTGCCAAATCACAAGTTGCTAACGTGTTTCCCTCTACTGAAACAGGAATAGTTGCGTCTTTTGCAAAAGTCTGCACTTCAAAGCCTAGGAGCACTCAATCCAAGAATAGGAAGTTGCGACCTAAGAAAAGATCAATAAGGAATGCTAAAGTAGAAGAACACCCTAGGACTCTGAATAAGACTCATGTTGCGTCCACTATAGATGTTGCGTCTGGCAAATGTAATAGAAATAGTGATGTAACGAATGCTAAACCCTTAAGTACTTTTGATATTCAGACTGATGCACCTTGTGTTATTTGTCGGAAGAGTATGAATTCTGATTGTCATGACAAATGTGTTGCTAAAGCTATAATCTTTCGATTACGGAATCCTAAGAATCGGAATATCTCTAGGCCCACTAATCATTCTAAGTCTGTGCTTGGTAGACAGCCTTCTTTAGATTCTAAGGCAAACTTTGATGTCACTGTAGCTCCAGTTTCACCTCCTAAGAATGCAGTACCACCTAGTGCTTTCACTAAGACTAAAGCAAAGAGTAGTTATAGATGGTAGAAATGGATATATAACACTCTAGGATTTAAATGGATGCCTAAAATTATTAATGTGTGTATATCTAATATACCTGCTTCGGAACCCTCTAACATTTCGGGTTCCACATCTACTTCTATTCCATCTGTGTCGTCTGTGTGTAATGCAGGTGATACAGATCATTCTCTGGATTGTTGATAGCGGATGTTCCCGGCACATGACAGGCAACCTTAAACTGTTATCAAACTTTATTGCAAAGTTCATTGGCACTGTCAGGTTCGGGAACGATCACTTCGCAGCTATCATGGGCTACGGAGATTATGTCAATGGGAACATCGAAATCAACAGGGTTTACTATGTGGAAGGCCTCGGTCACAATCTGTTTTCAGTAGGTCAATTTTGTGATGGAGATTTGGAGGTTGCTTTCAGGGAGAAAACTTGTTTCATTCGTGATCTACAAGGAAATGACCTTATGTCTGGCTCGCATAATTCTAGTCTCTACACTATCTCTATGCAAGACATGGTTGCTTCCTCTCCCATCTGCTTACTTTCAAAGGCAACATCTACAAAATCCTGGCTATGGCACCGTCGTCTCTCACATCTAAACTTTCAAACCATCACCAACCTTGCTCGACATAAACTAGTTGAAGGACTCCCACGATTCCGGTATTCAAAAGATCAACTTTGCTCAGCCTGTGAACAAGGGAAAAGCACTCGTGCTCATTTTCCTTCAAAGGTGGAACACAGCTCTCAGCATGCGCGTGCAAACGATCAATGGCAAACGCTACATCTTAGTAATTGTTGATGACTACTCACGATGGACTTGGGTCTACTTTCTTCGAAGCAAAGACCAAGCTCCACAAATGATCATCACCTTTCTCACAAAAATACAGGTTCAGCTCCGCAACACCGTCAGGATAATCAGAACAGACAAAGGAACTGAATTTGTTAACAAAACCCTTCGTGAATTCTATGAGAAAGTGGGAATTCAGCATCAAACATCTATTGCACGTACACCTGAACAAAACGGAGTTGTTGAAAGATGAAACCGAACGTTAGTGGAAGCTGCAAGAACAATGTTAATCAATGCTAAACTTCCAGATTACTTATGGGCAGAAGCTGTATCTACTGCATGCTATACTAAAAACCGTTCTATGATCACAAAACGCCACAACAAAACACCTTTCGAGCTTGTCCACAACTATAAACCGAACCTCAAACACTTTCATGTATTTGGATCCCTTTGCTATCCGAATAATGATCGTGATGACTTTGGAAAGCTCAAAGCCAAAGCTGATATTGGAGTCTTTATTGGATACTGTGACAATTCTAAAGGTTTCCAAATCTGGAATCGTCGAACTAAGGAAGTAATGGAAACGATTCATGCTCATTTTGATGAACTCACGGAAATGGCTTCTGAGTATAACAGCTTAGAACCGGGTTACAACCGTTTAAACTTCCCTCAACCCCCATCATCAGCTGAACAAAGCCCCCAGCTAACTCGTCAACAATTGGAAAAGTTATTTGCTCCTCTGTTCTGTGACGATATTGATGAACGTGCTCCAGGTGTATCCGCTGTTTCCGCTGCACAACCAGATAATATTCCTATACCTGATACACCTGCTACAACAACTAGTGTTGAAGATGCACCTACACCAGTTGGCTCCAACACAACAGTTGAACAAACCGCTTCCAACAATGATGAATCAGCTGATGATATTCTGAATGAAGTACCCCCACCTGCAGATTTTGATCCAAATGCGTTCTTCAACCCGTTTGCTAATGAGACTGCTACACCAGATGTCGCGGAATCTTCAACAAACCATTTGAATCCTCAGAATCTGCACAATCTATACCAACATCAACCCTCTACACACCGATGGACAAAAGACCATCCTCTGGCTAACATTATTGGCAACCCGAATCAACCAGTCGTTACGAGACAACGTCTTCACACAGACGGTGAACATTGCATTTATGCACTCACTGTCTGCCAATCTGAGCCTAAAAACATTAAAGACGCAATGACAAAAGACAACTGGATTGAATCCATGCAGGAAGAACTCAACCAATTCAAACGTCTTGAAGTATGGGAACTGGTTGAAAGACCAACAGGGGTCTACGTCATTGGTCTAAAATGGATTTGGAAAAACAAATTGGATGCTGAAGGGAACGTCATCCGAAACAAGTCACGTCTAGTTGCTAAGGGTTATCGTCAGGAAGAGGGAATAGACTTTGAAGAATCTTTTGCTCCGGTTGCTCGTCTTGAGGCTGTTCGAATATTTCTCGCGTTCGCAGCTCATATGAATATGACGGTCTATCAGATGGATGTCAAAACGGCGTTTCTCAATGGACAACTTAAAGAAATGGTCTATGTCAGCCAACCAGATGGATTCGTTGATCCTGAGTTCCCGAACCATGTCTACAAACTGAACAAAGCTCTTTATGGTCTCAAACAAGCCCCTTGGACATGGTACGATAAGCTATCATCTTTCCTCATTGCCAATAATTTCACCAAAGGCTCGGTTGACCCAACTCTTTTTATACAATATCACGGGGCACATATCTTAATTGTTCAAATTTACGTGGATGACATCATTTTTGGGTCTACACATAAAAAGTTTTCAACCGCTTTTGCAAAACTAATGAAGAAAATTTTTGAAATGTCCATGATGGGTGAACTCACGTTCTTTCTAGGACTGCAAGTTCATCAATCACCCCGTGGTATTTTCTTGAGTCAGTCCAAATATGCCCTTGAATTGTTAAACAAGTTTGGAATGAAAACCTGTGATACTTATGCCACACCAATGACTCATACCAAGAAGATAGACGCTGATTTACATGGGAAATTAGTTGACCCTACCAAATACCGAAGTATTATTGGGTCTCTCATGTATCTAACAGCTAGCAGACCTGATATTGTCTTTGCCGTTTATCTATGCTCCCGTTATCAGTCGCGACCAACTGAAACCCACCTCTCTGAGGCTAAAAGAATCCTCCGATACATAAAGGGAACCATTAACTTGGGGATCTGGTATCCGAAGGATTCTGGTTTTGAACTAATCGCTTTTTCAGACGCTGACCACGCAGGATGCTTAGACTCAAGGAAAAGTACTTCAGGAGCTCTACAATTTCTTGGTGATAAACTGGTGTCTTGGCAATCAAAGAAGCAGGATTGTACATCGCTGTCATCAACCGAAGCAGAATATGTAGCCATGTCCGCATGTTGTGCTCAAGTCATCTGGATGAGAACACAACTCAAAGACTATGGTTACGTATTTGACAGAATCCCGATGTACTGCGACAATCGGAGTGCCATTGCGATCTCGTGCAACTCAGTTCAGCACTCGAAATCAAAGCACATCGATCTTCGCTATCATTTCATCAAGGACCACGTGGAACAGGGTACCGTTGAATTATACTTTGTGGGTACTGAATACCAATTGGCAGATCTGCTCACCAAAGCCTTGCCTCCCGCTAGGTTTAATGACTTGGTCCACCGGATTGGTATGAGGTGTTTGACTTAAGAGGAATTAGATGACCTCTTAAAACAGTCTTAAAAACCTGTCAAACACCAAAACATCTTTTGTAAATAATTTTTCAAAAACAAAATACAAAAATATAAAATCTTATAAAACAACAAAAATATTCTTCTAATCTATAATCTTTCAACATGGCAAGTACATGTCTTCCTTCAACACTATAACCTTTCAAAATTCAGTATTTTTTACGATTCAGTGTTGAGGGGGAGAAATTTTCACTTAACCGTTTCAAAACATCCGTGTACTTGCATGTTATCATATCCCGGTTGGTTATTTTATCAATGGTGGTAAAATTTTCTGGTTCAATGACACTCCTCGGACTAAAATTAATAACCTTTCATTATTTTCTAGAGTCAAGGGGGAGTGTCGTCAAGTTTCTTTCCTAAAAACTTTGTTTAGTAACCAAAATGGAAGTTAAATGGCTTTGTTTGAAAAAGGAAATGGTGGAGGGACTAAAACTGTCTAAATGTTAAAGATAACTTTAATAAAACAACTCCACCTACTTTTTCTACTTCACATTTATTACACACAACCAAACACATCTACGCCTAAAATTCGTTCATCAAATCCGTGTTTCAGATCTTCAATTTGTAAGTGTTTTCGTGTTCCTCACAAGATTACAAACAATGGTTTTAAATCATTTTAAATGTTAACGGTTAGATATTAACCTATGGTCGATTTTGTGTTCTACGCGTATGCGTATGAACACATAATCTTGTTTATGTGTTTGTGGTCTAAAAGATAGTGTCAAAATGTTCTAATAACATCAATGATACCTTCTCTATCTTCAAAACGAACCCAGATTCACGAATTGAATGAATTTGAAAATTAGGGTTTATGCGTGGTTTTGGGTGTTTTCAAAGGTGTAAGTTTTTTGGTCAAAAAGATTGTTGGGTTATGTTCTTGTAATGTTGAATTGATGATATCCCTGCTTAATAACCACCCAGAAACTCTAAACTATTAACAATTTGGAATTAGGGTTTAAAGTTCTATAGTTTGGGTACTTTTGATTCATCATGAACTAAATGTTAATACTTGGTCTTAAGACTCTAACAACACTCTTAAACTATCAGAAAAAGTTTTGTGCATATTCCATGGCTAGATTTCATACGCGTAGATTTAGCGTTTAGACTACGCGGAGTTTTTCTCCACGCGTAACTGTTTAACTGTAGCATTGTGTGTGATCTGTCACAAAATGAATGATCTATGTCCAAAATGAATATGACGGTTCATGAAAAAGGGCATTCTCTAGGGACATAAGGGCTTAGGCTAAACCGCGTAATAGTAATCATGTTATAGATTTGGTCCATAAAATGTTTTGCATATTTCTCACCCCAAAATGTATAAAACAATTTATCAAGTAAAAGTGGGGCTATGAAACTCACCTTAGCAAATGTGCAATCCAAATGTGGGATTAGTGATGGTTGTGGAGCGGCACCGACACGCGACCTAGATAAGGAGGGCAATGTTTTAGTTCATCGTTTTAAGTATCACCTACTTAAAGTGGTTCAATGATTTTTATAATTGTGTTAATACTAGTCATAAGTTTGTAAAAATCATTAAAATGGCTTTACTAGTAAGTATACGAAGTATATATACTTTTCATGTTGACATTAAAATGGTTTTAAAATCCAAAGTTTGATTTAAAACAAATAATCACAATGTTCCACTAGTAAGTATATAAATGTATATATACTTATTTAAGTTGACACAAAATGGTTTTGTCAAAGTTATTATTAGTCTATTTATTTTCTAATTGTATTTAGAAAATACGTAAGTTAAAGTTGAAGACAAAATGATATAGTAGCCTTGATGAGTGTGTAAATACTCATCATTTTTGGTCAAATCTGAACTACAAAACATTTAAAAAAGCTCAGAAATGCATCAAAATACTAAAAATATCTCAAAATTGCATTTTATATGTTTCAGATGCAAAATGTTTAAAATCAGATGAAAAATGAGCTAAGTTTGCATAATTGGCAGTTTCAGTCCCCCAAGTTTCAAAAATTGACAGAAATAGTCCCTGAGCACTTATTTTAAAAGAAAAGTCACCAAAGGTCATTTTGGAATCATAAATTGTCATAATTAGTCCTTTGGTGAAAAGTTCCAAAAGTTTTGAGAAATTACAGTTTTGATCCCTGGATTTTAAAAATGGTCATGTTTAGTCCTTGGAATTTCACAATTGGCAAAAATGGTCCTTACCTTATTTGAGATTTACAAATTTGTCCCTTGGAATAACTTTGAAAATGTGGCAGTTTTGGTCCTTGGTTTTGAGGAATTGCAAAAATGGTCCTTGTTTAATATCAAACCCTTGAACCCTTCCCATGACTTGACCCCCTGCCATATACCACCTATGACCCTCTGCCAAACCCACCTATGAGCCAGTCCAATATCACCTTTGACCCCTTTGCCTATTATTAATATCCAGTCAAACCTGGTCAATTCCCGCTCACGGGTTCCCTTCCCCCTCATCATCACCTGCCTGCAACTCCAACCCACACTCCATCATCATCATGCCCTATTCCTACCCTCCAAACCCCCCAAGCCAAGAAACATTAAATGCTTTCCCCCCCCCCCCTTGCACTCAATCCTTCCAACTGACAAATATCTCTTTCCCGCCAAAAACCTCATCAACGGCCAAAAATCACTCAACTGATCCAATGGCTACAAATGCAAGTGGGATGTGCTCAGAAGCAAGTGGGAAGACATTTTGCATATAAATAGAGGAAGAAGAAAGAGAGAAAGGGCAGTACTTAGTTTTTAATTTCATATGTATGTCGTTTTAAACTTTCTATGTCTTAAATAGGTTCTCAGTTGTAATTTCAAGTGTAATTGTATCAAACTAAGTTGTTCCAGTGTATTAAAACTATTTTCAAGTATCAATTCAAGGTTATATTAACATTTCATGTTTTCATGTTCACTGTTAAAAAATTCAGTTTCAAGCTCTTACATTCAAGCTTCTAATAGCTTATTTTTAAATTCAAATAAGCTAATTTAAGCTATTGATAGCTACTGGTAAGCTATTTACTCAAGTTCAAGCAACTTTGTCAAATGGTCAACGAAAGTCAAACTGTGTTGAATTTTGGTTCAAGCAGTCATGGAAATGGTTTGGGTTGATGCAGTGCTGGATTTGGGTTGATTCAGAGTTATTTGGGTTGATATAAATAGGATAGTGGTTCTTTGTTTGATTGATCTCAAGCCATTGTGGCTAGGACCTCATGTGAGTATCATATTCTTGGATCTGTTTAAATCCATGTTTTCTTGTTAGTAAGCTTTAATTCTATTAACATTAGTATAATTTAGATTAATATCACTAGTATAATTGATGTTTTCATTTCTGTGCATGTTTTGAGTTTTTTCTTCATATCTGTCATAATAAGAGCAGTTGAGTTTTAGTGTTTAAGAATTGATAAGCTATCTTGATCTAGGTCTAATTTGGTCATCTGAATCTAGTGTAATGATTAGTCTAGCTTGGATTTGAGATTGGCTTTGCAAAACAGTGAATCAGTCTTATAAGTGGTGTTTGGATTTTATAGCAGATCTGAGATTAAGGGTAGTTCAGTGGTTAAAACTAGTTTCTTTAGTCTTACTTAGGTGTGATAGAGTCATTTTTGTCACTCATTTGCACCCTAGAATAGCCAAAGTCAAAATTGCATAAAATCTGTCCTTGTGATCAAATTTGCTTGAATCAGTTGGTCAAAATGAGTATTTAGGTTTATAATACATAGAGATAGCTTGCATTAGTTTCATTTCACCATAAAACATCATATTCAGTTCATAAAATTGAATCTAATCTCATTTAAGTCAAAGATATCAAAACTGTCAAAAGTCAAAATGTGAAAAACCAGTTTTTACCCAACCTTGGTTGATTTTTCATGTATTCAATTCTGGTCATAAGCCTTTGATATTTTGGATTTAACAAGTTGAGCTGGTCTAGTTTATAAAAATGATTTGTGTTGAATTTTAGTAATTTTGTAAAAGCTCCAAACTAGCTTGTCAATTTGGGCTAAAGTGCCCTGTGCACTGACTCAGTTTTAACTGAGTGTGCATAGGTGTTGTGCAGAGCTTGTCACAAGCTCCTTAGAGCTTATCTTGGTCTGAATTTTGGTTTTTAAGTAGCTAGCCAGGTCTTCTTGAGAGTCCAATATCTGGTTTCAATTTCCAGCTTATTGGGTAGCTTATTTTTAGGCTGCAACTTAGTAGGTAAAATTTGTTTTAGCACTTGAGTTCATTAATCACCAAATCTTTGTAGTTTGCATTTCAGTAGTATAGATTAGTTGAATTTAGTTCATTTCTAGTAGTTTTAGCTTATTATAGCTTCTGTGATAAGTGGGAGCTCATTTGGTACCTTTAGCTTATTTTGAGTGCTTATTTATAAGCACTCTTCACTGCAGCTTCATATTCTCACACATAAGCCTTAGTTTTTATATTTTTCTTAGATTCAGAATATTAATTTAGACTTTTCCTGAATTTTCCATAATTTTTCAGCACTGTTTGATATTTTTCCTCATTTAAATAAGTTTTTAGTACTCTTTAATTAGCTTTTAATACAATTAAATCAGAAAAACTTCAAAAAAATAAGTTTTTATTTTTCCTAGGTTAAGAAAAATATAAAAAGCAAAAAAATAATTTTTCCAGATTTTTCATAGTTTAATTTGTAATTTTTAGCAATTTAATTAGTTTTAAATAGTTTTTAATTCATAGAAAATAGAAAAATAATCAGAAAAATACAAAATTAGTTTTGAAAATTCTCTTTAGTTATTTTAGATTTTTCTAAGTCATAATTTCATTTTTCTAGCTTTATTTCATATTTTCTTATATTTTAGGGTATTATTAAATAGGTAAAAATAGTTTTTAATTAATAATAATTAAATAAATAGTAATAAAAATAATTTTCTTTTTCTAAAAAATTTCTCTTTTCATTAGGTTTGTAAAAATTTCATTTTTATATTTTTAGGATTAATATTGTTTCAATTTCACATTTTCTTTTGTACGTTACGTAGTTTTTAATTTAATTATAAAAGAAAAATAAAAAACATCATTTTAAAAATAGTGATAGCGTTTATTTAATATAATTTAGCTTTTTAATTTTCTTTCATTTTTCCTCTGTCATTTAGTATCAATCACAAACCTTTTCCCGTTCAAATTCACCCGATCACTATACGTTTGGTGATTCAGTGCACAGCTCGTTGGGACTTAACGACCTGGGGAAACATTATACTCCTCTTGATCTTCATTGCATTGGTTCTAGACTGTTTGAAGTTTGTCACGGTTGACCATTCACAAGTGGTCAGCTTGTGTGACAAAAGTTGACGTTTTGGCATCGATCAAATTTTGGCGCCGCTGCGGGGGAGCTGTGCTAATAGTCTTACGTTTAGCAGATTAGTGATTTGAATATTCACTCCTTGTTCATACCATCTATATCTACATATATTTTCTTATAAAAAATCCAAAAACCCAAAAACATCTCAAAACGTATAAAACACAAAAATATTTTCCTTTTGTTTCTATATATATATATAAAAGATAAAAATACAAAAAGATTTGTCGTTTTCTTTGTTTAATAATAACAACATAAAAAATTACCACCGCAAACCAAGGCAGTGTACTACCTAACTGGGGGTACGACCATAATAAGTTCCCGAACCAAAAATTAAAACTTGCCTTTGTGTCCTTGTGAGTGGTGTACCTTTTTCAAAGAAGCCATTCATCTTGTGATTATTGGTTTAAGTTCACTGTTGTTTTGCCTCGATATTGTTTTAATTGGATTTGTTGTTATATCTACTTTTCAAAGCCATAAAACCCAAAAAGATTCTTCTTACCCCATTTTCATAATTCCTTTCATAATTCCCTTCCTTAACTCTGAGATCTCTTAGAGTTAACTCTAGTGTATGCGCACTCGCTCTTCTAGATCTGTAAGCCAATTTCGTGAGCTTGTCAGGATTCCAAGAAGGCGTGTCCGTAGACGTTCTGCCCCATCAGTCAGATCTGAGATCCGGACTGCTCACACTACTTCCGTTATCATGGCGGAAGAACGTCCTATGTGTGAGCTTCTCCAGGCACCCATCGACGGGTATGGAGATGCTATTGTTATCCCAGCCATTGTGGCTAAAAATTTTGAACTCAAAATCGGGTTACTGAATCTTGTAACCTCAAGTCAATTCTATGGTTTTGAGAGGGATGATCCCCATGCTCATATTCGATGGTTTAACAAGATTGCATCTACCATCAAATACAAGAATGTCCCTACAGATGCTGTCAAGCTTCTTCTGTTCCCATTTTCCCTTGAGGGACAAGCCCGGATTTGGCTTGAAAAACAACCCCCTCAATCAATCGAAACATGGGAAGACCTGGTGAAGAAATTTGTGAACGAGTTCTATCCACCTTCCAAAACCACGAGTCTTAAAAACGAAATCATCAAATTCACACAAAAGTTTGATGAATCCTTCAGTGAATCGTGGGATCGTTTTAAGGAGTTGCTCCGCAAATGTCCTCACCATGGTTTCTCCGAGTTGATGCAACTCAATACTTTCTATAATGGAGTGAGTCAATCTGATCAAGATTCTCTCAATTCCTCCGCTGGAGGAAATTTCTTAAGCAAAACTGTAAAAGAAGCTTTAGCGATCATTGAAAACAAGTCTAAAGTCCGCACTGCACGAAGCAAACCGGTTGTTTCCCAAGTCAGTGTTGGTCCTTCTACTTCATCGCCCGTGAGTCAATCTAGCACCGATGCTAAGATTGACAAACTCACGGAAGCAATTCAAGCTTTGGTTCTCTCCAACCAAAAGAAAGTTTCTTTTCCACAAACTTCACCTCCTGCTGAAGTTAAGAAAGTGGAAGTCTGTGTTACTTGCGGTGGCCCCCATGCCTACTACAACTGTATGGCCACCGATGGTAACCCTTTTGAAGCAAACGTTGTGGGCGGGATTTCTAATCCAGGAGGCAACCAATACCGTGCTCCTATAGACCCGAACCACCGTCCTAACCACTACCCTAGACCTCCCGGTTTCAACCAAAACCAAAACCGTAATCAAAATCAGAATAGAACGAACCAAGGTTTTCAAAACCAAGGTAATTTTAGTCAAAATAACGGTTTTCAAAATCAAAGTCAAAACTTCCAACACCAAGGAAATTTTAATAGAAACCAAGGTTAGGGAAATTTCAACCAAGGGTATTTTCATGGCAATAATCAAGGAAATTTCCAAAATCAAGGCCCTAATCCAAACAATAGAGGCCAGAATTTTCCTGTGTAAAATCAAGCCATTGTTCCAACTGGACCATCATCTGATGAGTTGTTGAAGCAATTCATGAAATCCCAAGAGGAAATGAACAGGTTGTTGGTTAGCCAGATTTCTGACATTAAGAAGTCTTTAAATGATCGACCCTCGGGCTCAGGTACTTTACCTAGCAACACGATCGCTAATCCGAAGGGCGATGCAAAGGCGATCACAACCAGAAGTGGTGCTTCGTATGATGGACCCGCTATTCCTACTACCTCTTCTTCTTCTCTCCCGAAGGTAGTGGAAAGTGAACCTGAGGCGACAAAGGACAAGGAACTTTCTACTAATAACGGAGGTACCAGCAATGTCCATCCTCAAGTTGTCCCGAAACCCAAAACCAAACCTGGAGTTGTTTTTGAACCTCCAGTTGAAAACCCCAAATCCAAAACTTCTATTCCTTACCCCTCATGTTTAAATGAGCAAAAACTCCGCGAAAAAGACAGTCATCAAATGGAAAAATTTTTTCAAATTTTCCAAGAACTTCATTTTGACATAAGCTTTGCGGATGCCATCATGCTGATGCCCAAGTTTGCATCCACTCTCAAACACATGTTAAGCAACAAGGAAAAACTGTTTGAAATGGCTAAAACTCCTTTGAACGAGAACTGCTCAGCAGTTCTGTTAAAGAAGCTTCCCGAGAAGCTTGGAGATCCTGGAAAATTTCTTCTTCCTTGTGTTTTTCAAGGAATGATTGAATGCTTTGCCCTCGCCGATCTTTGTGCAAGCATCAATCTGATGCCTTATTCAGTATGGAAGAAACTTTCTCTTCTAAAACTTATTCCTACCTGCATGACTCTTGAGCTTGCAGATCGTTCTATATCGCGTCCTCTTGGCATCGCCGAGGATGTATTCGTGAAAGTAGGAAAGTTCCATTTTCCAGCTGACTTTGTGGTTGTTGATTTCGATACCGATCATCGGGTTCCCCTCATTGTTGGACGAGGATTCCTGAGGATGGGCCGTGCTCTTATTGATGTATTTGAGCAAGAAATCACGTTACGTGTGGGTAATGAAGTTGTCACCTTCAACCTTGATCAAACTTCAAGGTACTCCTCAAATTATTATGCTGAATCGGTTAATTGAATCGATTTAATTGATATTGCTTCAGAGGAGTACTCTCAAGAGTTTCTTGGTTATTTTCATAATTCTGTGAGTGGGGATTCCACCACATCTTCTCAACCAATCATTGCCGACTCTTCCCGCTCTCTCACTCCGTTTGAGGGAGGTGACTTCTTTCTGGAAGAGATCGATGAGTTTCTTGCTAGTGATGAATCAATTCCGCCTGGAATTGATGGTGTTTATGATTCGGAGGGAGATATCCTTTATCTTGTGCAATTGTTAAATGAAGATCCATTACCTTCACTCCCTCCGAAAGAGATCACAATTGAGGAAATCAAATCAGTACAAACATCTACTGAAGAATTTCCTGAGGTTGAACTTAAGGACCTACCTCCTCATCTCGAGTATGCATTCTTGGAGGGTGATGATAAATTACCCGTCATAATGGCTAAAGACTTAACTGAGGAGGAAAAGACTGCTCTCATAAAGGTCTTGAAGTCACACAAACAAGCAATTGCTTGGAAACTCTCCGACATTAAGGGTATCAACCCTGAGTTTTGTACTCACAAAATCTTGATGGAGGATGACTTCAAACCAGCAGTCCAACATCAGAGAAGGGTGAATCCTAAGATTCACGAGGTTATCAAACAAGAGGTTCTCAAACTTCTTGATGCCGGTTTAATTTACCCGATCTCTGATAGTCCTTGGGTCAGTCCCATTCACTGTGTTCCAAAAAAGGGTGGCATAACTGTTGTCACAATTAAAGAAAACGAGTTAATTCCAACTCGATTGGTTACAGGATGGCGTGTGTGCATTGACTATCGCAAGTTAAACGAAGCCACCCGTAAAGACCATTTTCCTCTACCCTTCATGGATCAGATGCTTGAGAGATTAGCAGGGAACGAATACTATTGTTTCCTTGATGGTTTCTCGGGGTATTTTCAGATCCCCATTGATCCACAGGATCAAGAAAAGACCATATTCACCTGCCCATACGGAACTTTTGCCTACAGACGTATGCCTTTTGGCCTATGTAACGCTCCTGGCAAGTTCCAACGATGTATGATGGCAATTTTCCACGACATGATCGGGGAAACAATGGAGGTGTTTATGGATGACTTCTCGGTCATTGGGGACTCATTTCAAACATGTCTCTCCCATTTAGATAAAATGCTAAAACGGTGTGAAGACACCAATCTCTGTCTAAATTGGGAGAAGAGCCACTTTATGGTCAAAGAAGGCATAGTCCTTGGCCATAAGATTTCCAAAAATGGGATTGAGGTAGATAGAGAAAAAGTTGATGTTATTGCCAAATTGCCTCATCCTACTACCGTCAAAGGTATTAGGAGTTTTCTAGGTCATGCCGGGTTTTTTCGCAGATTCATACAAGATTTTTCTAAAATCGCCCGGCCTATGACCCATCTTCTTGAAAAAGATGCTCCTTTTATCTTCTCACCTGAGTGCATCGAAGCTTTTGAAACATTAAAGAAAAAGCTTACAGAAGCACCCATTCTAGTTGCCCCCGACTGGGATTTACCCTTTGAACTCATGTGCGATGCAAGTGACTTTGCTATCGGTGCAGTCCTGGGGCAACGTAAAACCAAACATTTTCAGCCTATCCACTACGCAAGTAAGACTATGACTGAAGCTCAAACCCATTACACCACTACAGAAAAAGAATTATTAGCTGTGGTGTATGCGTTTGAAAAGTTTCGGCCATACCTTATCTTGACCAAATGCGTGGTGTATACGGATCACTCGACTCTCAAATATCTCTTTGCAAAACAAGATGCAAAGCCGAGATTGCTCCGTTGGGTTCTCCTCCTGCAAGAATTTGATATCATTATACGTGATAAAAAGGGAGCTGAGAACCTGGCTGCTGATCATCTGTCCCGTCTAGAAAACCCTCACCAGGATGTGTTCGAGAAAAAGGAAATAAACGAAACATTTCCTCTCGAAACACTCAATGTGGTTTCTTTTCGTGGAGACTCTTCTACCCCATGGTTTGCTGACTTTGCAAATTACCATGCGGGTAACTTTGTGGTGAAAGGGATGTCGTCCCAACAGAAAAACAAATTCTTTAAAGATGTAAAACATTACTTCTGGGACGACCCCTACTTATTCAAAATTTGCGCGGATCAAGTCATCAGGCGATGTGTGTATGGTCAGGAAGCCAATCACATTCTCAAGGCTTGCCATTCTGGACCTACTGGGGGACATCATAGCCCCAACTACACTGCCAAGAAGGTGTTTGATTCCGGATTTTATTGGCCCACGATTTACAAGGATGCCCATGAATTTTTCAAAACCTGTGACGCTTGTCAACGTCACGGGAATATCTCACAAAGAAATGAAATGCCGCAAAACGCCATTCAAGTGTGTGAGATTTTTGACATCTGGGGCATTGACTTTATGGGGCCATTTCCTTCGTCTCGCGGTAATAAATACATACTCGTGGCCGTTGACTATTTGTCAAAATGGGTTGAAGCGAAAGCTTTACCTACCAACGATGCCCGAGTTGTTGTGAAATTCTTAAAATCTCTTTTTGCTAGGTTTGGAACTCCACGAGCTATAATCAGTGATCGTGGTACGCATTTCTGCAATGACCAGTTTGAAAGAGTCATGCAAAAGTATGGTGTAACTCACCGTCTCTCTACTGTGTACCACCCCCAAACAAGTGGGCAAGTGGAAGTTTCCAACCGAGGGATTAAAAGAATTCTTGAAAGGACAGTAGGCGAAAACCGTGCCTCTTGGTCGGATAAGCTAGATGACGCACTCTGGGCCTTCCGTACAGCTTATAAAACACCCATCGGGTGTACTCCATACAAGCTAGTGTACGGAAAGGCGTGTCATCTGCCGATTGAGCTTGAGCACAAGGCATACTGGGCCTTGAAACATTCCAACTTCGATATTCAGACAGCTGGTGATCACCGGAAAGTTCAAATGAATGAAATAAATGAACTCCGTGATCAAGCATACGAGAACTCTTTGATCTATAAAGAAAAGACAAAGAAGATTCATGACTCCAAAATCAAAAACCGCGTTTTCAACGTCGGTGATCGAGTCCTTCTTTTCAACTCAAGATTAAAGATTTTCTCGGGAAAACTAAAATCCCGCTGGTCTGGACCATTCACCATCACTAAAGTATTTCCTTATGGAACCATTGAGTTATCTCAACCCGATGGTCCAAACTTTAAAGTGAATGGTCATCGATTGAAGCACTATTTTGGAGAGGACATTCCTCCTGTGGTTGTCCCGGATCTACAAACTTTCCCCATGAACCAATGAATGCGGGGATCGAGTCAAGTTAGCGACTCGGGAATCAAAAACAGTAGCACACTATATGGGTTTTCACCCATATTTCTGACTTCTTTCTACTTTCTACCAACCTAGTGTGGGGGAGTTGCCCCCCGCTGTTGTATATAAAGTTTGAAAAAAAAAAAAAAAAAAAATCTTGCTAAATAATGGCCGTAGTATTTCCCTTTTACGTTCTATGTTTCGGCATAACTGCCGGTACTTTGAATATTGAGGGCAATATTCATTTCTAGTGTGGGGGGGAATTCTCACGAATTTTATCATGTAATTATATCGCCCAATTCCCGCAATTTTGGCCAATTTTTTTTTTTTGGAGTAAGTGTTTTGCACTTACTCAGCTTACGGTTATCAGTCCGCCATGTATAATAAACAAAAGGATTGGCTAATCCAGGAGCAAACGGCTCTTGGTAAAGATATATCAAATCCGTTGACGGCTTGCAATTTGCCCAAAATTGTATGGTGTTCAGCTCACCATATCTTTAATTAGTGAAGAGTTGGCTAGCCCGCAAGTTTATGGCTTGTGGTAAAGGCAGTGGGAAACCATAATTGGTAATCAGCTCACCAAAGATAGTATATATTATCTAATAGTTGGCTAGTCCAGAAGCAAACGGCTTCTGGTAAAGACAAATCAAAACCGTTGAAAGCTGGTGGTTTGCTCAAAATCATTTGGTTATCAGTGTACCAAGGTTCTTACTTGAACTGAAATAATTGGCTACTCCAGAAGTAATGGCTTTTGGTAAAGAGATTCAAATCCATTAATTTTTCTCAAAAGATTGCTAGGGACTAGCAATAGTTTAGTGTGGGGGATTGATGAGTGTGTAAATACTCATCATTTTTGGTCAAATCTGAACTGCAAAACATTTAAAAAAGCTCAGAAATGCATCAAAATACTGAAAATATCTCAAAATTGCATTTTATATGTTTCAGATGCAAAATGTTTAAAATCAGATGAAAAATGAGCTAAGTTTGCATAATTGGCAGTTTTAGTCCCCTAAGTTTCAAAAATTGACAGAAATAGTCCCTGAGCACTTATTTTAAAAGAAAAGTCACCAAAGGTCATTTTGGAATCATAAATTGTCATAATTAGTCCTTTGGTGAAAAGTTCCAAAAGTTTTGAGAAATTACAGTTTTGATCCCTGGATTTTAAAAATGGTCATGTTTAGTCCTTAGAATTTCACAATTGGCAAAAATGGTCCTTAACTTATTTGAGATTTACAAATTTGTCCCTTGGAATAACTTTGAAAATGTGGCAGTTTTGGTCCTTGGTTTTGAGGAATTGCAAAAATGGTCCTTGTTTAATATCAAACCCTTGAACCCTTCCCATGACTTGACCCCCTGCCATATACCACCTGTGACCCCCTACCAAACCCACCTATGAGCCAGTCCAATATCACCTTTGACCCCTTTGCCTATTATTAATATCCAGTCAAACCTGGTCAATTCCTGCTCACGGGTTCCCTTCCCCCTCATCATCATCTGTCTGTAACTCCAACCCACACTCCATCATCATCACGCCCTATTCCTACCCTCCAAACCCCCCAATCCAAGAAACATTAAATGCTTTCCCCCCCTTGCACTCAATCCTTCCAACTGACAAATATCTCTTTCCTGCCAAAAACCTCATCAATGGCCAAAAATCACTCAACTGATCCAATGGCTACAAATGCAAGTGGGATGTGCTCAGAAGCAAGTGGGAAGACATTTTGCATATAAATAGAGGAAGAAGAAAGAGAGAAAGGGCAGTACTTAGTTTTTAATTTCATATGTATGTCGTTTTAAACTTTCTATGTCTTAAATAGGTTCTCAGTTGTAATTTCAAGTGTAATTGTATCAAACTAAGTTGTTCCAGTGTATTAAAACTATTTTCAAGTATCAATTCAAGGTTATATTAACATTTCATGTTTTCATGTTCACTGTTAAAAAATTCAGTTTCAAGCTCTTACATTCAAGCTTCTAATAGCTTATTTTTAAATTCAAATAAGCTCATTTAAGCTATTGATAGCTTCTGGTAAGCTATTTACTCAAGTTCAAGCAACTTTGTCAAATGGTCAACGAAAGTCAAAATGTGTTGAATTTTGGTTCAAGCAGTCATGGAAATGGTTTGGGTTGATGCAGTGCTGGATTTGGGTTGATTCAGAGTTATTTGGGTTGATATAAATAGGATAGTGGTTCTTTGTTTGATTGATCTCAAGCCATTGTGGCTAGGACCTCATGTGAGTATCATATTCTTGGATCTGTTTAAATCCATGTTTTCTTGTTAGTAAGCTTTAATTCTGTTAACATTAGTATAATTTAGATTAATATCACTAGTATAATTGATGTTTTCATTTCTGTGCATGTTTTGAGTTTTTTCTTCATATGTGTCATAATAAGAGCAGTTGAGTTTTAGTGTTTAATAATTGATAAGCTATCTTGATCTAGGTCTAATTTGGTCATCTGAATCTAGTGTAATGATTAGTCTAGCTTGGATTTGAGATTGGCTTTGCAAAACAGTGAATCAGTCTTATAAGTGGTGTTTGGATTTTATAGCAGATCTGAGATTAAGGGTAGTTCAGTGGTTAAAACTAGTTTCTTTAGTCTTACTTAGGTGTGATAGAGTCATTTTGGTCACTCATTTGCACCCTAGAATAGCCAAAGTCAAAATTGCATAAAATATGTCCTTGTGATCAAATTTGCTTGAATCAGTTGGTCAAAATGAGTATTTAGGTTTATAATACATAGAGATAGCTTGCATTAGTTTCATTTCACCATAAAACATCATATTCAGTTCATAAAATTGAATCTAATCTCATTTAAGTCAAAGATATCAAAACTGTCAAAAGTCAAAATGTGAAAAACCAGTTTTTACCCAACCTTGGTTGATTTTTCATGTATTCAATTCTGGTCATAAGCCTTTGATATTTTGGATTTAACAAGTTGAGCTGGTCTAGTTTATAAAAATGATTTTTGTTGAATTTTAGTAATTTTGTAAAAGCTCCAAACTAGCGTGTCAATTTGGGCTAAAGTGCCTTGTGCACTGACTCAGTTTTAATTGAGTGTGCACAGGTGTTGTGCAGAGCTTGTCACAAGCTCATTAGAGCTTATCTTGGTCTGAATTTTGGTTTTTAAGTAGCTAGCCAGGTCTTCTTGAGAGTCCAATATCTGGTTTCAATTTCCAGCTTATTGGGTAGCTTATTTTTAGGCTGCAACTTAGTAGGTAAAATCTGTTTTAGCACTTGAGTTCATTAATCACCAAATCTTTGTAGTTTGCATTTCAGTAGTATAGATTAGTTGAATTTAGTTCATTTCTAGTAGTTTTAGCTTATTATAGCTTCTGTGATAAGTGGGAGCTCATTTGGTACCTTTAGCTTATTTTGAGTGCTTATTTATAAGCACTCTTCACTGCAGCTTCATATTCTCACACATAAGCCTTAGTTTTTATATTTTTCTTAGATTCAGAATATTAATTTAGACTTTTGCTGAATTTTCCATAATTTTTCAGCACTGTTTGATATTTTTCCTCATTTAAATCAGTTTTTAGTACTCTTTAATTAGCTTTTAATACAATTAAATCAGAAAAACTTCAAAAAAATAAGTTTTCATTTTTCCTAGGTTAAGAAAAATATAAAAAGCAAAAAAATAATTTTTCCAGATTTTTCATAGTTTAATTTGTAATTTTTAGCAATTTAATTAGTTTTAAATAGTTTTTAATTCATAGAAAATAGAAAAATAATCAGAAAAATACAAAATTAGTTTTGAAAATTCTCTTTATTTATTTTAGATTTTTATAAGCCATAATTTCATTTTTCTAGCTTTATTTCATATTTTCTTATATTTTAGGGTATTATTAAATAGGTAAAAATAGTTTTTAATTAATAATAATTAAATAAATAGTAATAAAAATAATTTTCTTTTTCTAAAAATTTTCTCTTTTCATTGGGTTTGTAAAAATTTCATTTTTATATTTTTAGGATTAATATTGTTTCAATTTCACATTTTCTTTTGTACGTTACGTAGTTTTTAATTTAAGTTTATAAAAGAAAAATCAAAAACATCATTTTAAAAATAGTGATAGTGTTTATTTAATATAATTTAGCTTTTTAATTTTCTTTCATTTTTCCTCTGTCATCTAGTATCAATCACAAACCTTTTCCCGTTCAAATTCACCCGATCACTATACGTTTGGTGATTCAGTGCACAGCTCGTTGGGACTTAACGACCTGGGGAAACATTATACTCCTCTTGATCTTCATTGCATTGGTTCTAGACTGTTTGAAGTTTGTTACGGTTGACCATTCACAAGTGGTCAGCTTGTGTGACAAAACTTGACGGTTTGGCATCGATCAATTTCACGACGTCATTGGACTATTGAACATACAAGTGACTTAGGACTCGTAACAATCATTGACATTGTACATTCAATAACTAGACAATAAGACCTTCTGTTGACTAACATTATGTCTTTCGATATGTTGGTTCTTTTGGCTAATGTTATTTCAGATCACGACATGGCTGAACAAATGAATGTGGATGCATCTGAAGTTCTCTCCATTGCCGATATCTATCCTTATGGCTATCCAATGAAGATAGGAAAGAATAATCTCCGTGTTGACTTTGACACCCTCACTTGCTCAGAATCTTCGTGTTTAATTGCTATTGATATTCTGAGGACTCATCCGTATCAGAATATGCTCACTCACTCTGCAACTGTTCCTGAGATCTATATCCAACAGTTCTGGAACACTATGGAAAGGGTCAAAGGACGAACTGCTGTGACGGTGACTCTGAATCACAAACAAGTCGCCATTACACCTGCAGACTTAAGGGCTGTTCTCCTAATTCCTGAAGTCGATCCAACCAAACTATATGCCACACCTGTTGAAGAGCTCACTCTCCAATTCTTAATCGATATCGGTTATGACGAGGCTACAGGAGTAATCACCAAGCATTCTCACGTAGAGCTTAAGAGTATTCCTCAACCATGGAGAACTCTCTACATGATCATCACCAAGTCTGTTTCTGGTCGTGACAGTGGCTATGAGCATCCTAAGCTCATGGAACTGTAAATATTTTGGGCATTGGTCAACATGAAACACATCGCTATCGAAGCTCTGATTTGGGATGACATGATATCATTTCTCAACAAGCTTGGCTCAAAGATTCCCTACATCAGATATACTAAACTGTTGATCCAGAGAGCACTTGGACTTCATCCTGATATTCCCAAGAGACTCAATGACCCCGACAATCACGATATGTTGATGGAACCTATTCTATCTGTCAGAATCAAGGAATCGTCTACAAAGAAACAAGGTGCTGTGTTGCCAGATTTCCTTCTAACTGAAGATGTCAGAAAGCTCGAAACGTACAAAAGGTATCTGGAAGCAGTTAGACAAGGCAAAGTTGGTCATCTCGACGAAAAATCTTCTGGAACACCTGTAAGGAGAACCAGAAGAGGAAGTACAGGAAGCGCAACAAGTACTGTGAGTCAAAGAAAGCTTCCTAAAAGGAATCCTCCTTCTAAAAGGATTGTTCCCGTAAAGGAAGCCAAACCTATTCCCACACTTGAACCACATAGAAAGCTTGTGGACGAGAGCTCTGAAGATACTGATACAGATGAAGAGTTCCATTACTCTGCAACTTCAACCGAAGCAACTGCCTCAGTAGCAAAACCTCCAAGTCCTCCAGCTGTCCAAGAAAAAGGGAAGACTCCAGCAATTGTACCCTATGATGAGAGCTCTGAAGAAGAAGAAGAGCAACTGGATAAATCATACAGGAAGAAGTTTACTATCGTCAGACACCTTCAAAAGGCTGAAGAATTTGCTAAAGATCAAATGGGTGGCCCCGGAGGATCAAGTGGTGCTGCCCACTCCTCTCCAGATCCTGATGCGGTTAATCAACCCGATAAGGGATCTGGTACCACCACTCTTCTGCAACAACAACAGCTTGTGGAGGATACTATCAGATATGACTTTGAGGAACCAGAAACCAACAAGTCTGAGAAAGAAAAGTCTAGAGATGACGATGATGATTATACAAAGTTTCTTCTAGACAGTCCAACACACTCAAAGGAGAAAACCTCAGAAACTCCTAAGGACCCCGAACCTCCTCATGTCTCCTCATCATCAAACTCTTCATCTCATTCATCACCACCACCATCAAAGAAGTCAACCAGATCATCATCCAAATCTGTGAAGAAACCACCTCGCTCTTGGATTTCTCAGACTCATGAAAGAATTGTGAAAGCTGTCCAACAAGTCAGAAAGAAGGACATATTTTACAGAAAACTGAATTGGTTTCCTGACCAAATACAGTACTTAAATGATGAGAAAGACAAGATGCAGAAAGAAAGGGAATTTGTTCAGAAGTTCATGAAGAGTCATCGTAAAGAGGAACTGAACGAAATGATCGAAGGTTACACTAACAAGTACCTTCAGGATATCGTTCCTAAAGTCCAAAAGGAACTGGAGAAGACAGCAAGAGATCATACCCACAAGTTTCTTCTCGACACTGTCCCCGGTGTGACTAGAGAAGTATTTTCCAGACAACTCACCCCTAACATCGTCGCATTGGTTAAACATACAATGGCCAAAGAAGCTGATCTCTCTGAATCTGAGTTAATCGCTAAACTAGTGATGCAAATGTCAAAGCGATCTGGAATGTTTACTTCAGATGAAGTTAAATTTTTCGAAGGTCTACTTGCTTTTCAACTCAGATCATCATGCAAGGAGTCAGCCGATCAACCAAAACGGCCAAGAGATGACGATGATAAAGACAAGGACTCTGCATCTAAACGTCAGAAGCAATCTGGTGAATCTTCTTCGATGCCACCTCCTCTACAACGGATTTCTTCTCAACAGAAGTCTCCTCTACCTCGGTCTTCTACTGATAAACCTCGGGACGATTCCGAGTTACCACCCCTGACTCAAACAATAGGTGATTACTTTGAGTATACGGGTGGTGACGATGAAGAGGTCCTTGAGCCCCAACAACAACCCACCTCTCCCAAACAAGGACAGAAACCATCATCATCATCTAAGCCTTCAAAAAAGAAGAAGAAGACGCTTCATACTGACGTCATATCATGGCTAGATGACGATAAAACTGAAGAATTTGAATGGTTTGCTACACTTGTTAACAACACTCCCTACCCTGAAGAAGGTCAAGAATTGGTAGACGGTAGTACCTTGGAGCATGCAAAGATTTTGCAAGAAAGGTTCCGTGTGAAGAAGATGACGAAATCTGAATTGAAGCGCATCAAGAATGAAGCATTCCTACTTTTGAAAGACAGCTCGGAAAGTGCAATCGAGGTTGAATATCACCTTGAAAACATTGCTCGAGCCATGTCTAATAACATGGATTGGCTCAACCCAGAAGCAAACATCGACTTCACCAAACGGGACAATCCTCCATACTACACCGACTGGTCTCGACCTCTACCTACCATTGGCCAACATGATCAGCCTAGGATTCCTTTCAGACATTTCTTCAACAAAGACTTAGATTTTCTTCAACACGGTGGCAATGGTTCAAGGAAATACGCTACATCTCTGACACTTCCATTCCCTGCTGCCATATACTCTGATTGTATAGCCATCGAGGAACGTGCTACCCACATGTTCTCCGACAAAGTGGTAGCATATGACCAAGATGCAATGTATGGGATTCACCATTGGCCGGAACGCCGAAAAATCTACTACAGAAGCTGTTTGGTCCAGAAGTCTCAACATGCAGTGTTCAGTACTAAAAGTATCGTGGCCATTCAACATGTTGGTCTATCGTCTAAATGGGACTACACTTTTCTCAAGAAGATTGTGGTCAAAAGACAAGACGAAAGGGACTATGCATTCTCTGAAGCTGACTTTGAGAATTTGAACATCAACGATATTAAAGACATGTACCTTGCCAAAGTTCAAGGTCGCATGAGACAATTTCCAACTGAAGTACAACGTGAATTCATCAAGTCACTGCTCATCTTCATCAGAAGCATAGTCATCAAAGAACGTGTTGAAGATCTTCAGCTTGCCGTTGAATCATATCAGAAACGTGTCAACCTCACTCCTCCAACGCTTGATCTTCCCGACATCAATCAGCTAACTCAATATACGCTCATCAGCAAACCATTCGGAGTTGTTTACCGCAGTGAACTTCAAAGAAACTGCTTAATGGCGTGTAGTGAACTTCAGAAATTCGGGGTTCATACCTTGAAGCTGGTTAGGGATGGATTGGCGTATAGGTTGAAGGATATACGCCTGAAAGTTGGGTCTCCTAAGCGCTGGAATTCTCAGGAAAGGAGGGATGTGAGAAGGATCATCACCATGATTGATGAACGGTTGTTCAGAAGGGATCAGTTCAGAACGTTGGAAAGTTTTGTTGGTGGTCGACCCAGGATCAACATCACCGGCTATCAACGCCCTGTTCGTACTCCTGGGAACATCACTGCACTTCCTGGTACTCCTTGATTTGGTTCTTTCATTAAAATTTTGGATGTATGATGATATATGTCAATGGCTTGTGCACACATAACAGTGTACAACCCGTAATTGTCAAGAAAGGACCTTGTGGTACGCCTCAGTGCCACAATCCTTATAAAAGGAGCGAAAGCTTCTTATTTTTGAGTAAAACCTATCAAACCTTTCATTTTTCAAGGTTTTGCTCAAAAACACAAGTACTTCCCCATATGATTTTTCAAAACCTCAACCGTTTATATCACTTGTTGAGTGGGAGTATTTGAATTAAAACTTTGTTCACAAATTGTTCATAGTGGTCATCTTCCCGCAACACTCAAAATGGTCATATTTATTCTCAACCGTTTAAAAATAACATTTTATATGCCATTTTTGAGGGGGAGAAAATTGTGTGATAAGAAATATGTTGTGCAAAATGCAAATGAATCTGTGTACTTCAGAATTAACCAACGAATTGACGGTACTAAACTGTTTGTAACTCGAAAAGACTTGTCCTGGAGGGGTAATAATTTCAAGCTAGTTCGCTAGTAATGTAAACGTGTCTCGCAAAGGACTTGTCCAAGTAGAAAGTACCATTCGAGAAACTCTTGATAGACATGAACTCTGACGGGTATGACAACCTTTCGAGGTTTGTCTACACCTTCAAGGTAGTTATTAGAGCTAGTTGTCACCTAAAAGCTGACAATGTAACTCTTTAACTATGCAACGTAACCGTGTCTCGTGGGGGATTGTCTATCTTCAGTGGATCAATTCAAAAAGTGCGCGCTCTTTCCTCACTGTGCATTTAAACCATTAATACTCTTAAGCACATGTGGAGGGGGAGTATTTATGCAAAACCTTATCTCTCACAGTGGTTCAAACATGTTTTTCATTTACAAACCATTTGAGAGAGTTTTCACAAACTGTGGTTTTAATGGCAACATAGGTTAGTCATGGAGTTATAAGGTGACTAAGGTTAGGAATAACCGTCCTATGATCCGCCAGAGCCAGATGGATCTACCCAAGGACACTACCATTAGTTAGTGTTAGAAGTCCTTAGGAATGATTTTAAAAAGGAGAAAATGAGAATCGGAGAAAGAAGGAGTTGAAGAATCAAAAAGAAATGTAAAGTAAAGGGTGAAAAGAAACAGCCCTCCAGATTATTCAACTTAGGGCAGACACCGGGTTCAATTCATATGCTACTGATTGTCACTTAGTGTCACCAGTATTGAAGATTAAAAGTCATCATGGACCCAGTAACGCACGCACTAAACCTTCTTAGCCACTTAAGTTTCTCTCAAAAGAAGCTTGTTTCATTCTCACAGGGAACCCTACGTAAACTATTGGCTTTCTCCTAGAGATCTCTGGTATTGAAGAAGGACACCCTCTCCCTAGTCTCCGCTCAGGAAAACCAAAACGCACTATTGAGTCTAGAGCCACGAGATTCATCAAAAGATCTCTTAGGAACACTTGACATTTAATCACTTGATGATCAACAAATAAGATTATCAGTGGTTAATATCGAGTCCTTCACAGATCTTAGCAATCTGTCGAGAACATTTATGAGAGGTTCACATCTGTGATCCTCAGTGATTGAATGGAAACTCCTGCCAGGGTCAACATCAAACAGCCCTGATAGCAGGTCACTTCGGTAACTCCTCGTGGATTACGCAGAGTGTGTCTCAAACGGTCTACAGTCGTGAGGTGATGCTTCGGTGTACCTCAACGACTCATCTGAACTGTAGATGTACTTCGGTACATCGCGTTATCTCACTTGTGGGACTTCAGTTCAGAAACGGCCTTTGTAAGAATTAGAGTTGTGTTTTCACACTATGCTGTTAACACTCTCGAAATTCAAACTTGTAAGTGCCGGAAACCGCTTATTACTAACCGTTTGAAATGTTTTCTTCTTATGGAAGCTCCGGAGCGGGATGATCGTGCTGATTCTTCTCATGCTCACGCCAACATCATCACTAATGGAAGTTTTATCCAAAAGCAACACAACCGCCAGAATGATTCTTCGTCAAGCCAAAGAATCTACATAGTTAAAGACTTAAAGAACTTCATTAGTATTGAATTCCAACATCAAAGAGCGTGTGAGCATGTTGAAGAATGACGTAGAGACACTGGAGCAGCGAAGTAGACCTGAGGCAGACTAATGCAGACAACAACATACTATCACTTTCACCACAAAGAACAATGATCAAAGAACAAAGTTAAAGATGACGTCAAAGCATAACTGTTCAAAGATAACTATCTCTCTACACTGGGGAGATTGTTCGAATCAAGGCAATTCCTCTCACAAGAAAGAAGAATGTCAGAAGACGTCAGAGCTACTATTACATCAACGCCTTCACCGTTTACATTCATATATACTTGAGGGGGAGATTGTTGGAATCACTCCTAAACTGTATTTCAAGTATTTATATTTCATATGTAATAGGTAGCTTATTATGGCCTTTATGTTTGTTTAAGGTCTAGCTTATGTAGAAGGCCCATAAGCTTAGGCCCAAGCCCACATAAGAAAGGATGGGAACTAGGAGTGTTGCCTTAGCTTCCCTCCTATAAATACCCTTGTAAACCCTCATTTGAGGGTTGGTTGTTCAAGTTTTTCTCTTTCACATTAACCTACGCATAACCGGTCCATAATATTGTTTGTGTGTGTGTTAGATCTTGTTCAATCGCCTTATCTCTTTCTATATTACTTGTGTTTGTAAAACTAGTGACCTAACATTTACACAATTTATAATTTGATGGTGGTGATTGACTAGATGATGGTAAAACACATGAATTAGCCATATTTTCTTATTCTATGTCATTTTTTTAAAAAGAGATGACAAACGAACCACAAGAATTAGTCATATTTTTTTTTTCATTGTTACCTTTTTATTTATTTTACAAATCATGTGTTTTTGACTTTTTGTTTTAAAACAGGAGTATAAACCAACTATATAATATTGATAATTTGTTTTTCTTTTGAATTATAAATATTATTTGCTATTAATTAATTACCATTCACCTTAATGATAAATATTTGTTGCCTTTAATTGACTATTAGTCACTTTTTTGAAACGAGATAATAAACGAACGACAAGAATTATTCATATTTTTTTTAATCATTGTTACTTTTTTACTTATTTTACAAATCATGTGTTTTTGATTTTTTTTTTCTCAGAATAGTACAATCAACTAACATGATAATACTGATAAGATGTTTTCATTCTTAATAATAGATGTTAGTTCCCATTACTTGACTACCAGTCACTTTTTATGTGTATAAGATACAAGCACATGATTCTACAAAACTTTTTATTGCTAGACGATATTCAATAAAAATCATTTATTTATATAGTAAGAGAAGATATAAAATGAGAAAACTAGTTCGTTCTATTAATTTATAGGAATGTTTAATTTTGTAATCAAGTCTCATGATTTATTAGCAAAATAAATATTTATAAAAACACATGTGTCGATTTGTTTAAAAGAAAAACTAAAACACTCTGGAGGGTAAGTGATAAAAATTTGTCGTTAAAGTTTAAATAAATTATAAGGTATATAAACTTATCAATTTTCATGCGTTTGATAACTTAATAAATTTAAAGAAAAAATTACACGTTTGGTCCATGTGGTTTCTCAGATTTCATGTTTAGTTCCTAAGTTGTTTTATTTAATATAGAGATATCTATTTTTAAAATCTTGCACTAATTTAGTCCCTATTTTGGGTGGACTGTTAGTTTATCCATTAAGTGTTAAAATAATATGTGCCCGTTAGTCCCTCCGTTAAGATTTTTTGCACCGATAGTCCTCATTTTTTAAAATGAATTAAAAACTTGTTTTTATCCGTTTTCGTCCATAATTTTTACGTTTTTGTCCGTTTCTTTTACGTGTTCGTCAATTGTTTTACGTTTTCGTCCATTTTTTTTATTCTTTTTTCCATTTTTTTTACGTTTTCGCTTGTTTTATACGTTTTATCCTTTTTTTTTAAGTTTTCATTTCTTTAAATTACATTTTCGTCCATTTTTACGTTTTTGTCAGTTTTTTTACGTTGTCTTCCGTTTTTAAACATTTTCATCTGGTTTAACGTTTTCGTTTGTATTTTTACCTTTTTGTCTATTTTTAAGTTCGTCCGTTCTTTACGTTTTCGCCAATTTTTTTACTTTTTTTGTCTGTTATTTTACGTTTTCACCAGTTTAAAACATTTTCATCTGTTTTTTATGTTTTCATCCATTTTTTATGTTTTAGTCCGTTTTTTACGTGTTCGTATGTTTTTTACATTTTCATCTGTTTTTTACGTTTTTGTCCTTTTTTACGTTTTTGTCCGTTTCTTTTACGTGTTCGTCTATTTTTTTACGTTTTCGTCCATTTTTTACGCTTTCGTATGTTTTTTATGTTTTTGTCCATTTTTTTCGTTTTCATCTGTTTTTTAAGATTTCGTTTCTTTTTTTTTACGTTTTCGTCCGTTTTTTTACGTTTTTTTTTTACGTTATCGTCCGTTTTTAAAAATTTTCATCTGGTTTTACGTTTTAATTTGTATTTATACGTTTTTGTCTATTTTTAAGTTCGTCCATTTTTGTTCGTTTTTTACGTTTTCGCCTGTTTTAAAACATTTTCATCTGTTTTTTTTTATGTTTTCATCCGTTTTTTTATGTTTTCGTCCGTTTTCTACGTGTTCACCTGTATTTTTACATTGCCATCCGTTTTTTACGTTTTTGTCCTTTTTACGTTTTCGTCCGTTTTCAATAATTTTCATCCCTTTTTTACGTTTTCCTCTTTTTTTTATGTTTTCGTCCATTTTTATGTTTTCATATGTTTTTTACGTTTTCATCCATTTTTTACGTTTTCGTACTCTTTTTTTTTTTTTTTTGGTTACGTTTTCTTCTGTTTTTTTACATTTAAAAACATAAAAATATTGTTGAAAGCGTTTAAAAACAGATAAAAGCATAAGATAATGGACAGAAACGTAAAATAATGGACGAAAACGTATAAAAACAGACAAAAACGTAAAAATGGATGAAAACATAAAAAAAGGACAAAAATGTGAAAAAGAAGATGAAAACGTTTAAAAACGGACGAAAACATAAAAAAAATACGAAAACGCCAAAAAGGGGCGAAATGTAAAAAAACAGAAAAAACGTAAAAAGAATGGTTAAAAACGTATAAAAAGAATTGATAACGTAAAAAAATGGATGAAAACGTAAAAAACAATAGAAAAAGGTTAAAAAAACCCTAAGAGATGTATTTTGGCCTTTACTGTTGGAATCACTCCTAAACTGTATTTCAAGTATTTATATTTCATATGTAATAGGTAGCTTATTATGGCCTTTATGTTTGTTTAAGGTCTAGCTTATGTAGAAGGCCCACAAGCTTAGGTCCAAGCCCACATAAGAAAGGATGGGAACTAGGAGTGTTGCCCTAGCTTCCCTCCTATAAATACCCTTGTAAACCCTCATTTGAGGGTTGGTTGTTCAAGTTTTTCTCTTTCACATTCACCTACGCATAACAGGTCCATAATATTGTTTGTGTGTGTGTTAGATCTTGTTCAATCGCCTTATCTCTTTCTATATTACTTGTGTTTGTAAAATTAGTGACCTAACAGTGGTATTGTTGGATCGATATACTTTAATCAAACTAACTTAACTAGCTTGTTAAGGTTTAATAACCTCGGATAAATCCTAAGTTATTAACAAAGAAACACTGAGCAATCTTTATCAAGTACGCGGAATTTACTTAACAAAGCTAAGAAGAATAACTTTATTATAAACTCTAAATCTGCTTATTATGCAGATACTCTAATACAACTCTAAGATAATCGAACTTTTCTCTAAAACACTAATTCGTAAACTCTAGAACTCTATTTCTGAAATCGTACCTCTAATGCCAATCTAGGAGTCCTTTTATAGGCTCAAGGATATCCTAGTCGGTTTACAATTGATAACCTTGTACGACAAGTAATCTAAACATAGAATACAATTCTTTCCATAAACGAATATAACAGTTCTTTTGTTCTAGCAGTACTTTGACTTTATCTTGCAGTACTTTGACTTTGTCTTTAGCAGTACTTTGACTCTTTGACTTCTTACAGTACTTTGCAGCTTACAGTACTTTCATATCTTCAGTACTTTGATATCTTCAGCACTTTCATATCCCAACATGAATAACAACAGAGCTCAAGTGGTGGAACAGGGAAATGCTCAGAATCGGTTAAATGGTCTTAGATGCTACAACTGCAATGAGAAGGGACACCTGGCTAATGCATGCCCAAAGCCGAGGACTAGGGGCAGTGCTTATTTCAAAGAGGCTTTACTTTTGGCTCTTAAGGATGAAGCTGGTGGATCTCTCACAGACAAAGAACAGAGCTTTATGGCAGATGCAGACTCAGATGATGATATGGAGGACTTGCAGGCCAATGCAGCTGTTATGTTGATGGCTAATATGCAAGAGTTACACATGAGTGAAACAGACCCAGTGTATGACACTGATGGCTTGTCTCAGGTACCCGAACAAACCATCATCATATCTGAACTAATATCTCCGTCAATATCTGAATCCGGCACGACTCAGAATGTTCAAAATGAGTCATCTACATCTCATTCTGCCGATTTTCAAATAAACCCCGTAGTCACATTTGACGATCCAGATGACCTTATGGTTTCCCTTGATAATCAAATTGACTCCGTGGTTATACTTGAGGATCTACATAATGATCATGTTGTGACTCACGTTGAACAAGATGAACCTTTGCCTCATCCAGATCTTGTTCTGTTACTTAAAGACCAACAATCCCAAATTGTTGAATGTGTTGCATTAAATCAGACCTTAAAAAGTAAAAATGCACTGCTAACCAAGGACTTTGAATGCTTACAAATGCAACTCAACTTTTTCAAAACTCAAGAAAACCGTGAAAAAGGTTTTGAAGCCGCTTTTGCAAAATCTCATCAAAACAAAAAATATTTAGAGAGACAGATGCGTGATCTAGCCGCCTCGAAGAATGCTTTGTTGTCTGAATTAGAACAACTGAAACATGAACATAAAAAGCAAATTAACGCTCTCACCTTGGAAAATCAAAAAGCTAAGGCTGAGATGTTAAATTGTCAAAAACAGTTCTCCGCATACAAAAAGCATTCAACGAATCGGGTAGATGACCTTCTTGAAGAAATTATCGGCTTGAAAAACAAACTTAAAGAGTTTAAAACTGTTGTTTACAAACATGGTGAATCAGTAACAGCTATTGAAAAGTTTACCTTAAAACCCAATCCAAAAGGGTATGGAAAAAATCTAGCTGATTACAAACCTAAGCTTTCACTAAAAACATTCAAACCAACTCCTGAAGTTTCCAGTGCAGAATACAAAATTGATAATACTGTTATGAGTGTTGTTGAATACCATCGTCAAGAGGAATTAGATGCAGAAGCCGAGAGTCGATCAAAATTAAAAAACGTTGTTTACAACAAACCTTTTAATTATAAAAACGCGGTCACTTTCGTCACACCAACGGATTCTTCTAACACACCAAGGGTTATCATCAAAACACCTGAGTCTTCTATTGTTAATCCCCAACCAGATTATGCACAAACTTATGGTCCTTTACCTTCCATTAGTGAAGTTAACTCAAAACCTGAAAATCAAAAAATTCTTCGATATTTTGACATTTTCATGGCTGACCTCAAAATTTTACAACATGAGATACAATATCGCTCTGAAATCAAAGTTGAACATTTTCAATCGCCTCTGGCGCGAGAACAAAGAGACATTTTTCAGAAAAATCTTTTACCTAATGTTAAAAACTTGAAAAGTTGTGCAATTGCCTGGGAAAAGGATTTTCATAAGGAACTTGGGGTAATGAAAAACGTTTTCGAGAAAACAGAAACATCTATTTCTAACACTAAACGCAAAAAGAAAATGTTGAGAAAAGATGTTGATCGACTCTTGCAAGATGTTATCTGTGCTGATGTCCATAATGTTGTGTTATTCTATTCTTTGCCACATGCATCTGATTATATCTCTGCTGATATTGTTGAAAATGTTGTAACTGTTGAGAACACCGATAATGTGCTTCAGATCGAGTCTTTAAAAGCTGAAAATAAACGATTACTCAATGAAATTTACAATGCAAAACGTCGTCTTCATTGGTGTGAAAAAGATATTCACAATCATCAACTTAGTTTTCAAAAGAAAATCGCTCAGTTGAGTGCAAAATCTTCTGATCCTAAAATTGAGCAACTGGATGATCAAAACGTGTCTTTGAAAAGTCAAATCTCAAAATATGAACAAGAACTTTCAAAAGTTAAACAGGAATATGATGTCATATTTGATTTACTCAATAAGACTCGTCATGAAGCATCTAACGAACTTGATCACTATCTTGCTCACACTAGAGAAGTCATTAATTTTGCTGGTAATATTCGTTCTGAAAATCAGGATTTGATTCACACTATCTCTAAGCTAAGAGAAATGTTAGGAAGGTATGAACAACTTCCGCCAACCGTGATTAAGAGATTAGCACCAGTCACACTTAGTAATCGTGAACCTAGAATCCCTACTGCCAAATCACAAGTTGCTAACGTGTTTCCCTCTACTGAAACAGGAATAGTTGCGTCTTTTGCAAAAGTCTGCACTTCAAAGCCTAGGAGCACTCAATCCAAGAATAGGAAGTTGCGACCTAAGAAAAGATCAATAAGGAATGCTAAAGTAGAAGAACACCCTAGGACTCTGAATAAGACTCATGTTGCGTCCACTATAGATGTTGCGTCTGGCAAATGTAATAGAAATAGTGATGTAACGAATGCTAAACCCTTAAGTACTTTTGATATTCAGACTGATGCACCTTGTGTTATTTGTCGGAAGAGTATGAATTCTGATTGTCATGACAAATGTGTTGCTAAAGCTATAATCTTTCGATTACGGAATCCTAAGAATCGGAATATCTCTAGGCCCACTAATCATTCTAAGTCTGTGCTTGGTAGACAGCCTTCTTTAGATTCTAAGGCAAACTTTGATGTCACTGTAGCTCCAGTTTCACCTCCTAAGAATGCAGTACCACCTAGTGCTTTCACTAAGACTAAAGCAAAGAGTAGTTATAGATGGTAGAAATGGATATATAACACTCTAGGATTTAAATGGATGCCTAAAATTATTAATGTGTGTATATCTAATATACCTGCTTCGGAACCCTCTAACATTTCGGGTTCCACATCTACTTCTATTCCATCTGTGTCGTCTGTGTGTAATGCAGGTGATACAGATCATTCTCTGGATTGTTGATAGCGGATGTTCCCGGCACATGACAGGCAACCTTAAACTGTTATCAAACTTTATTGCAAAGTTCATTGGCACTGTCAGGTTCGGGAACGATCACTTCGCAGCTATCATGGGCTACGGAGATTATGTCAATGGGAACATCGAAATCAACAGGGTTTACTATGTGGAAGGCCTCGGTCACAATCTGTTTTCAGTAGGTCAATTTTGTGATGGAGATTTGGAG